>JAJJMC010007665.1:2339107-2479104 GCA_023531435.1 Papaver californicum
GTAACTCTGTGTTGAAATGGTGTTCTTCATTTTCTTCCAGTTACGGTTGGGTTTTCAACAAGACCCAACCGTAAGTCTGGATGTTCTTGGTGTTACGGTTGGGTTCGACATGAAACCCAACCGTAACTTTCTCTGAATCACAAAAAATCAAACTTTCAAATCGTGATTTCATCTAATTTGAGCCATAAAAAGATCAAGAGTTTAATCTAGAGGTATCTAAATGCTACTATGGTTGATTGAATCAAAATCTAGGGTTTAAAAAAAAACGACAAAATTTTTTTAAATTTCATCTAGTTTTTCTTCCCACCAAACACAAATTAAAAAAAAAAAAAATCATTTGATTAGATAAAAGATTATGTTTAATTAATAATGATTAATTTAAATTAATCTTAACTAATTATAATTAAGATTACTAATGAGGGGTGGTTTGGGTATTGTAAAAATATTATGGATAAGGGGTTTTTATGTTTTACTTCATAATGTCCTTATTTCGTCTTATTAGAGGAGCCCCTCAATCAAATTTTGGAGCCCCTATATCTCTCTTCTTTTTTTATCTTTCGTTATATATTAACAAAATTATTTTGCTTCCATTACGACAGTACTGAATAAAGTGATAAAACTTTTTTTCCAAGATGACGAGAATAACCTCGGAAATTGGATATCACTTTCCCTCGCTTTTACAGTATGAAATGACCCGAGGTTGTTGTTTTATTTATCTAGACAAAACTAACCATATATATATAGCAAAACTTACAGTATATTTATACATCTCTTGTTTGTACTAACTTCACATTTTAAAGATTTAACTAGGGATATTTTGGGGAATAGTGGTCAATACTATGGTTTTTAAACCGTCAAAGTAGACCTGAGATCCTACACATTAAAAACTGTGTAAAACATACTTTATGCAAAATTTAGAACAGTACATCAATAATACTAGCAGCAGTGCCTCACACTATAGTCCAATCCTTTTAAAGCGTCCACAATGGGACGATTAAAAGTGGGACTAAAGATTAAAAGAAATCTTTACTCCGTAATTTAGTGGCGCAGTGGGACGACTTCTATTAGTGGATAGTCCGAAAAATCTATTGTAGCCGACTAGATTTAGAAATTTTTCTGGACTAAACATGTTTTAGTTGGGCGGGCTCGTAGTGTTCCGCTTAGCCTCAAGCGGTATCATAGTGAATCGCCCAGAGCCAAGCGTTATTCTAGGATAACGCTTAAAAACACGGGCGGTAAACTAGGAATACGCCTGATCAAGCGTTATTCTGGGAGTATGCCTGATGAAACGGTGCTCTAGGTTCACGCCCACAAACAGTCGTAATGCTGGAATACCGCTCAGTTGGAGCGATATTCTAGGATGCCGCCTACAATTAAACGTGGTGCTAGCACTCCGCTCAGATATAGGCGAGGCGCTAGGACGCCGCTCGCTTCTAGGCGCGCCCCTAGGAGTCCGCCAGGCTGATTTGTTACCGTTTTATTACCGTTGTCAACGGCTATTTTTTGTATTCTGATATACCTATAAATAAATGAATTTATATCTATCATTCTCATTTCAAATCCACATCTTTTACATTTCATAGAAAATTTATAATCTATCGTTTTCATAATTATGTCTTACGAAAATTTTAGGCTTAATGCAGAGAATTTTACCCTAGAGGAAGATTTATCCCTATGTCGAAACATAGTATTACATTATCCAGCAAGGGGTCATGAACGTCGGATGAATGGTTCAATGAGCATGCAATGGTTAGAAGATATTCATGCTAACTTTTATAATGAAACCGGTAACCCCAATAACCGGAACAGAGCAGGCCTTTTTTGTCGATATATGGAAATCACAAGGGCAGTACTAGAATTTTCTTCTTTAACCTCTAAGGTGAATGAAAGAAGAATTAGGAATGAAACTGATGATGAAGTTGTTGCCAGATCTCTGGAGGAATTGAGAAGATGGAACGTTTAGATTTCAGGTACCAACCTCATTTCGAGATCCTAAGGGTGATGGAAGAATACAATCCTTTTGTGTTGATTATTCTCCGAAGATGTGAAGAACGTCGTCTCGGGCGTCATACGACCCGTTGAAGGTGTGATAATAGGTTTGCTTAAGTGTTTAAGTGTAATCTATTGATTTATTATATTTCATCTCCTTTAATGTATGCCTTTTCGATTCAATGAAATGATGTTACAAAATAAAGTTACTTCCGGTTACAACCAAACTCTGAGAGAATATTTGAAAATTTTCCAGAATACGAAGATAAAGTTAAAAAATTACTACCGATTACAACCAAACTCTGACAAAAGTTAGAAAAAATCTCAAAATCGGTTGATAAAGTTAGTTGTTACTTCTGATTACACTTTGGACTTAATGAACTCGTAGCTTTCAACAAATGTGAACTCTTCTCCTTTTTCCTGATAGTAGTGCATTTTTGCGAGATCCTCCTACAGAAGCATAGGGGAAAAAAACATAATTCATCAAGTTAACTATGTTGTTATTGGAAGACCAAACAACTTAGCTTATGTAAAAGATACTTACAAATTGTTGGATCGACAAGCCTAAATGGGTGGGGTTAAAGATCCGCTGTTGTATAGCTATATAATCAGCTATCCCTTTTCGGATAAGTTGGTATCTATCATGAATTTCTTCCAGAGATCTTTGCTTTGGATTTCCATATTCTCGAACATATTGGATGTAGATCCTACCCCAAAAGGTTTCAGGTTTAACCCTTCCAGCTGTGACATCTTCACGTAGGGTTTCGTTATGCCAGGTTTTGGTTATAGCCAAATCTTCAGCTGAATCAAATGTTGGCATGTTTTTTGTAGGTAGAGTTATGAAGTGAATTACAAAGAGGAGATGATTAAATGAAATTTGTAAAGTGTATGAAACTAGGTGTCTGTGGTATTTGGTAGAGAACACAGATGTATTTATAGGATAAAGAGAGAGATTTAACGGCTAGTATTTTCAAAATCTTACTACTTAGCATGAATTCTCTCTAAATACAGAATTGGTCATCAAATCTCCCTAAATAACTCATACTCATTACTCCATTTTCAAATGAGACAACTCTTCGGCTAGCAAATGACTTTGTAATTGATGATCAAAAAAATTACAATAAACAAATAAGTAGAGCTAAACTCACTTTCGCAGGCATCGCGGCTACACTTAGCATGTGCAGCAAGCCTTTAAACCCCTAGGTGCCCCTAGCGGCCGAGTTTTGTCTCGGGGGGGGGGGGGGGGTTTACAAGAGATTTACCCACAAAACCTATCCAGAGGAGTTACAAATTTTTAATCCTCACCAAAATATGACCATACGTGTTCGATCAAGTCATTTCACAAACGAATATGAGTATCTTTGTCGAATACTGCACGTCGGCGTTGTTCCATTCTCATTCTCGAAAGTTCAGCATGTCGGGTCTAGAAATATTTACCGGTGCACCGTGGCTGCGTTGATCATACTCATGCGGCCAATCTCCGGGTAAACCCTCATCCTCCACTATCATATTATGTAGAATGATGACAGTTTTCATTATATATGCTAATACGTATGGATTCCACATTCGTGCTGGTTTCTTGATGATTGCAAATTGATTTTGCAGTACCCCGAAGACTCGTTCTACATCTTCTCGGCAACCCTCCTGCATAGCAGAAAATTTATGTTTCTTCTGAGAATCTGGATGTTTAATCGACATCACAATAGTATCTATCTCCGGGTATATTCCATCACCAAGATAATACCCCATATTGTATTGATGTTCGTTGACAACAAAGTTCACAGCCGGTGCTTTCCCGTTGATTAGCTTTTTGAAAATATACGAACGGTTCATCACATTTATATCATTGTTAGAACCAGGCATACCAAAAAATGCATGCCAAAACCATAGATCATATGACACCACTGCCTCCAGGATAATACTTTCACTACCTTTGTACGCAGTGTAAGCACCGGATTCAGTCGATGGGCATTTATCTCATTTTCAGTGCATGCAATCAACACTACCAAGCATCCCCGGAAATCCCCTTTCCTTGTTCTCAGCAAGAAACAGTTCAACATCACGCGTAGTTGGTGTGTGCAAATATTTTTTCTCGTACAGATGGACTATCGCCTTACAAAATCTACGAGTTGCTTCCAAAACTATGGTTTCTCCGATCCGTAAATACTCGTCTATTGCATCTGCCGCACATCCGTAAGCAAATATTCGTATTGCTGCAGTAACTTTTTGCTAAGGGGTTAATCCAAGAACACCACAAGCATCTCTTTTTTGAACAAAATAATTATTTACGGCTACGACATCTCCCAATATACGGTTGAATAATTCTCGCCGCATTCTAAATCTTCTACGAAATACATTAGGAGGAAACGTCGGGTTTATGCAAAAGTAATCTCTCCATAAAAGTTTTGCACCGGCATCACGTTCTCTTGGTATTTGGATACGTGTATGTGGCCAGTTCATACTTGAAACAATTAATTCCGCAGTGACTGCTTGGTTATTTTGGCTCAATGCAAGTGAACCTTCTGATGAGTAATTATTATTGTTATCATCATCACCTAATGAAGAAGAAGAAGAAGAAGAAGAAGAAGAAGAAGAAGAAGAAGAAGAAGAAGGAGGAGGAGGAATAGAAGAACAAGAACCATAGTACTGATTTTTATTTTGATAGTATGCCATTTTCTTTTTTATGATTGTATTTTTGGTTTGTATAATCGGAGAATCGAGTGTACAATTTATAGGCAAATGAAGATAAGATTTTGCGTTTTGAATTGACAATACACGGTTGGTATTTTAATGCAAAAACAGAGTTGAGCCAAGTGGGGTGGACAGACGCATCAGAGATATGAATTTTCGGTTGACAAGACAACACCAAATGACCAAACGACAAAGAAAAAAAAATACATAGTTTTGAATTGACAATACACGGTTGGTATTTTAATGAAAAAACAGAGTTGATCCAAGTGGGGTGGACAGACGCATCAGAGATATGAATTGTCGGTTGACAAGACAATACCAAATGACCAAAACGACAAAGGAAAAAAAATATAGAGTTTTGAATTGACAATACAAAACAGATCTAAAGGATAAAATAAAAGATTATAAGTATAAGAAAATTCCAACAAAAACAGGTAAAAGACAACGATAATGTAAGAAAAATAATTTGAAAAGACAATTCAAATATGAGAAAAAAAAAAGTTTTTTGTTCAACTAACAATTCAATGCTAATGAATTACTACTCTTCTGTATCTTGATTATCGGACGCCGAGCGCGGGGGCATAAACGGAGGCAAAGCTGATCTGGAATGATAGTTATTTGATTGCATTGTTGATGACGATCCCTGACCCATGGTGTTCCACATCGGTGGTGGCATATTCTGAGTATACGTGCCAAACCCAATGGGTGGTTGTTGTTGACGAAAATGGGCAAGCTGTGAGTTCAACATGCTGTTTTCATTTCGTAGACCCTGTATTTCTGCATCTTTGGCAATGATAAATTTCATCCTCTCCTTAGTTTCATTTAACGTAAAATCACGAAACACGTGGGTAAAATCAGCATAATCTTGAACTAAATCATAAGCCGCGACCTGTAATGAAAAAAATAAATCAAATTCTGAACCATCACTGTATACTAAAATCAAATTTACAGTGTTTTGTTGTATACTTACGTATGGTAGCTGTTGTGGGGGAGGAATGGGTACATGTTCACGAGGACGTTGGATGTTGTGTTTGATACGGTCACCAGCATAACCGTACGTTTCAACCTCCCAATCGACATTCGTGGCATATTTTTGCTGTTTAGTCACATGGCGCCAATACTCCATATACAGATCATAGTTAACGACATGTACTAATTCACTTGCAGGGACCAGACAATTTTTGCTCATCTCCTCAACCACGTCGTCTCTGCAGTTGGAAATACAACTAGGCGGGTTGCTAGGAACGCCCCATGTTTGATGGTTCTGCCTCCAACACCGATCTCCGAGATACATGTTACTCTTTATCCAAGAAAATTACAATAAACAAACAAACCAATCAGTTAACCGAAATTCAAAGAAAATAAAAAACATTCCAATGGAAATAAATTATAAACTCACGGTGCCTATCCAAGAGAATATTCCCTTTTCTCTGAGAGCTCTACAGCTTTCCGTCCAATTTCAGAATCCAGGACCATGTTCACAGCTTCCCACGGTTGCCAGGTCACATCTTCTACAGACAACTGATTCAGAGAAGTCCTTGAACGAACAATGTCAATACTCTTCCTCCGGCTTCCCGTCCACCGATGACATCTAGGCCACTCATGTTCACTTTCAGGCGAAGGGTTCTTCGGCCGATAAATGCCCAGATATTCGTACCCCCAAAACTAGAATGTCATGACAACCAATGAAATAAATAATTGAGCAACAAAAAAAAACAATTTAATAGAATTATAAATAACACTAACAAATTTACCTCCAAAATTTGGAAGGGTCCGGCCAATGACTTTTGTCCCCTGCCAGATGCGGCGAGACCGGAATACAATTTAGAAAATGCAGGAAAACCCCAGTCATATTCGTTAACTGCATTTAGATCCTCAAAAGCAGCTAACCATCCAACATCAATATAGGTTTTTGCATTTGAAAAGAAGAACTGACCCAAAACATACATATAGAAGGCTCTTGCCACTCTATCAGCAAGTGTACTATCATCGTTAGCCGCAATCAACGTTTGTGGATCAAAATATGTGCTCATAAATTTAACCGTAATTGCATCTGAAACACACTGGTAGGGAATACCTTCTCTTTTACAAACCGCACTATCTTTAAGTTCAGGAAAAATATGCTCCCGGACATATTCAAATTGGAACTTCCCTGAGTCATACGGAACACGTCTACCAATACCAATACTAATTCCTGTCAACATTACCCAATCAAGGGGTGTGAACCCAAGCTCACCAAACGAGAAGTGAAAAGTGTTTGTCGTATCCCAAAAGCGCTCAACAATATAGTCAATAAGTGCATGCGATGAATCTACTACATCTATGGTAAGTAATCGGTCTCATCCTCCTTTTTCAATAATATATTTGACCATAGGGCTATGTTTAACAATACCTTGGTAGGTCTGAAGGATCGATTTGAGGGAACCACGATGTGAAAACTTGAAATGGGCGTCGCTTGAATACGTAATATTGGTGGAGGCGTGACCCTCAGTATCTTCCACAATTGTATAGTTATCCAACCCGGGAACATCTACCCTTTCTTCAGTAATACGGTCTTCATCTGAATCCTGGACAATTTTAGTCTTCTTGGACCTCTTCTTTCGACCAACGAATCTGGACGTCAAACTGCTCGACATCTGGCCAAACAGTTCATAGAACATTGAAAATAAAGAGTAATCCTCACAATGCACAAAGATAAAAATCTACATTAATCAATAAATCAAGGAAAAACATAATTAATTTCATAATTACAAAAGTAATTACAAAAGTAATTATCTAATTAGATAATCATATGTACCAACATACAAAAATCAAACATTCTTGAACAAATTCATCATTCACAAAATACTCCAATATCAAAGCCTCAATTGTACCAAAAATCATCAAAATTCCCCAATTATATAATTTCATACACATAGGTTTTAAAACATAAACATTCCTAATTCCCAAATTTTTAAGACAATCTAGTCAATTCATCATAAAATTAACCACAACCCAACTCGAATTAAACAACAACTTAATCAATTATATCTTCAATTCAACAAATTATCATCAATTTTTTATACTCAATTTACAACATTCATAAACCCTAAAAATCATCCAAATTCCATAATTACAATTTCTAAAACCTAAATATCTCAATTTCATAATCACATGTTTAATCATTCAACATATATAACCAATTTAACTAACAAAACATACTCATAAAACATACTCTAAATTTAATTTACAAAACAAATATAATTTATAAAAAACAAAAGAAATTAAAAATTACCTTGATTGCGCTTGGATGTTTGAAAATACCTTGAGCGAAGTCTCAAAAATGTAGGCGGGACTTTGGGTTCTCGTTTGGGAAGATTGGGGTTCAAGAGGAGAGGCGGAAGAGGGTTTGCGTTTGAAAACAAAAGGGTTCAGGAGAAAAATGGGTTGCGGCTGTAGAAGAAGGAAGAAAGAATGGGGCGGGCTGCTAGCAACTCGCTTGGAATCCCAGGTGGGGCGCTAGGACACGCCCGTCTCATTCAACTCACACGTTCTGTTCGCACATGTGCTACTCCACCAGGCGTGTTGCTAGCACACCGCCCCATCAGGTGTGATTCTGGGACACCGCCCGTCTCTTCGGCGTGGCCTAGCATACCGTCCACTCCCAGGCGTTACGTTAGGACTCCGCCACACATCGAGCGTTACGCTAGGATTCCGTCTTGCGCAAGTGTTATCCTAGGATTCCGCCCGTCTTTCCAAGCGCATCGCTGGGACATCATCCAACACCAGGCGTATCACTAGAACACTGCCCGACTATATAGGTTGTTTTTGGGACTGACCAAAGACTAAAATTTTTAGTCTTTGATCTTTTAGTATGATCGACCCACTGTGGATGCCCTTACCCTAAATATAGGTCCTAGGTTTAAAAAGTCAACATAATCAAGACTGATTATGACCATCGAACCAACCCATAATATCACATTAGTCACAGATCAAAATTCTCAACCACTGGAATTAAATGAGAGATCAGGCATCACATACAACAGTATATCCAATACTTACAAAATACTTTGTTATATCTTGCCAGCTATATGTGTCATTAGCCTCATTGTTGTGTCATTCTATGTGGATCCCACTAATCAACCTAACAGATCTGACGGTGAACAGTTAGATACAAGAACTAACGTTGTTCGAAGGGTTTTCTGGAAATTTCAAAAATCCACTCAAAAGTACAGTATACCAAAAACCTGACAAGGTGTAGGTCCCACGTACTTGAGGAGAAGATCATCATCCTCAACCTCAACCTCAACCTCAACCCCTCAAAGCTTCGTTGTGTTCCTGGTGGTGGGGTTTACCATCAGAGAGAAGAGCGTTTGAGGCGCGTCGAAGGATGAAAGAACATGTGGGCCCACTTTTTCTCACGCTTTCTGCATACTTTTTTGCTGGGAGATTTGTGGGACCCATATCTCTGTAATTGTATATTCGCTTAGGTCACCACGTGTCCATAAGAAAATGACAAACTTTTTTTTTACGAAAAATAAAATTGAACCATCGTTCAGTTCGTATTGTGGAAGCCGTGACTTCCCTTGTCTACACTTGGTACATGTCGCGTTTATTGTATTATTGGGGTATAGGCATTGGTATACATTTTTGGATTAGCTAAACACTTGTTAATCTTAACAGTAAGATTTAAGATGGCATTAGCACGATTATATCATACATATTGTAGGTTGTAGCAGGTTTATAGACATAGCGTATTTGATTGCGATTTCAAGATATAAACGGGTAACTCTCTAAAAATCAGAAACTACTGATAAGTAATGAGGCTACGATAACACAACCTAATATCTAGACTCTTAATGGTGTAAATTGAAAATGGATATATATACCAGAAACTCCAAGATTTATGTTTAAGAGGTTGGACGTTTCTTTGGAGATAAGTTCCTCATCCTAAAGATAAAACACGAATTGGTACATTGATAAAATAGTGTAAAAAGTAAGCAAAAGATATAATGTGTTGCATCTAATGTAATTTCTAAAATTTTGAGCATTCAACCTAGATAGAGAAGATAGATTAGGATAGAACCACACTTTAACATAAGAGGTATATAAATAAAATTGTGGATACTATTTCTTAAGGGTACCAACACGTCTAACAACAAACTATGGAGGTGGTTTGGTCTTTAGACATAGCCCCAAGAATCAAATTGTTTGTTTATACTTCCCAGTGATATCTTGAAAGCAAAATACCTCCCGCACACTTTTCTTTTTCATGCTCCTATAAAAAAGAATACCATATTGGCATGGAAAAGTGTGCACAATGAAGTTGATTTTGTAAAAAAGTTTGGCTTTTGGCAGGTTGGAGATGGCAAGGATATCAAAATTTGGCTAGAAAAATGGGTACAAGGTGAAGAGGAACCCCTGACACCAGCTTTAAATGGAAGCATCAACTTGGAAGATTACAAGATGGTTTCCGACATGATCGACTCAGATACAAAGACTTGGAAACTGGAGATAATATAAAGTTTGTTCACTAATGAAGTTGCTAACAAAATCATAAGTATGAGAATTCCAAAAATGTTAATGATAACTTAGTTTGGACTCTTACAAATAATGGATTGTTCACAGTAAAATCTGTTTATAATAAGTTGGTTGAACTGAAGTTTGGGATTCAGCTGCAACAACAACATGATGTAGAGGGCATATATGGAAAAGTTTATGGAAACTAAATATTGCAACAAGAATAAAATTGTTCTTGTGGAAGTTTCTTACAGACAATGTTACTACTTCAAAAAGGATTATGAGGAATATTGGAGGGGTAATAACAGAACGTCCTTTGTGTCAACAAGATTGTGGAACCACTGATCATTTGAATATGAAGTGCTCATTTACTAGAGCAGTCATTACTTTATTTTAAGGGGCTCATCAATAGTCAAAGTGCATCTACAAGGATGGATATCTAAGTGCAGAAGAGACAGAATGTATGACGGCATTGGAAGCGGTACGCTGGGAAAATAGTCTCAATGTGGAACATATCATTCTTGAAAAAGACTCATCAAATGTGGAGAAAGCAATCAATGGAGCTGAAACTAGTATAAGTTGGGAAAACTTAACCATAATTAAAGACATAAAGTTTTATCTTAATAGTATTAGAGTTTGGAAAGTTATGCATGTAATAAGAAATTGTAAATTTGCTAGCACAACACTCAAGAAAAACAAGTTAAGTTGGTGTTGGCATGATAATTCTTCTACTTTTATTTGTAAAACTCTTTAAGGGGATATGGGGGATATATCCTCTTTATCTGCTAAATAATTTACAAAAATTTATTATTTTCTAGAAAGAAAACAAAAGTTCTTAATAACATGTTGCCTGCAAGTGATAAAATGACATTCACTCAGAATGCTTACCCCAGATGTGTAATGTGCGGGAATACAATAGAAAATCTTTCACATATGTTAATCAATTGTCCTTTTCCTATGATTGTATGGTTTAATTTTTCTTAAAACGCGTCTCCTCCAGATGTGCAACTATCAGATATAACAGATTGGGTGTTAAGCTGGAAAAACAAACCCTTATGACGGAATGAGGAATATATAGATTGGGGTGTAAAATGTGCAACCATAATCTAGCATATTTGGAAATCTAGATGTGCAGAAATAAATAAGGATCAAAATCCAAACCCTAAACAAGTGGATTTTGAAATAAACTTAAACTAGAAACATACACTGTGAAGAATCTCTCAAACCATACTCATATTATAGCCAATGATATTGCAAATCAATTAATTTGACATCGACCATCCATTCATACCATGAAAATAAATTTAAAGATTTGTTAAATAGAGAAACCAACATCATTATCGTGTGACTAATTATGCTTGATTGGTTTGGAAACTACATGGAAGTCAATATAAGGACAGCAGAAGCAAAGAGAGACAATCAAACGGGGATTTAGCGTTGAAGGAAGCAGTGATGTGGACTAAGTCTCTGGGGCATAATAGAGTGGAGTTAAAATATGATCACAAAGAAGATATATCTTTCATCATAAACGTATGAGAAAACATCAGTTGGCAAAGGCAAACCATTTTAGAGGATCTATTAAAAAAATTTAAAGACTACTTAAGATCAAATGTAGTAAGTTATAACTCTGTTAAAGGTAGTGCAAACCAGGTGGATGCTACTTTGGCATCACAACCCATTGCAACACCATCATGTTCGTTTGCTTCTGCTCCTCATTTTTAACTAGACATATTTCCTATGATGCTAGAAACTATAATATGTATGGATCACAAGCCACCTTTTTATCTTATTAATAAATTTTCTTGTCTGATCAACAAAAAAATAATAAGCAAAAGAAAAATATAACTTACGAGTTCATTTGGTTTTAGCAATATAACAACAAAACCTATGATAAAATGGATCAAATGAGCATAGGAATTTGATTATGAGTAGAATTTAAAGACATTTCTATGGACTTGCTTGTTTAGCGAGTCTCGTAAAATAAAAATATCAAGTAAATTGATGCATCTTTGCAAGCTAAATCAGATGGCATTAGTAAAGTATCAATCGTTGATACTCTAACAGAGTTCGACTCGATTATATTACATTGGAAATTGGTTGCAAGTAACTAGTTTTTAATGGATGATCTTTTGGGTATACACACCTCCGAATGCATTTTTTGGAGAAAACTGGGGGAATCAAGGTGTAAATGGAAATTTTCATGGGTCACTCGAGGTGATCTCAATGAAATCAAATTTACTTATGAAAGATTTTCGGGTGGTGAAGTTTTCATCGAAATGAAAAAATTCAATAGATTTATTTATCCACATGGACTTATTGAGTTTCCTATTATGGGTGAGTTTTACTCGGAATAATAATCAACCTCAAAGTATGATAAGCAAAAAATGACAGATTCCTTATATCAGCAAAGTGGGAAGCTCACTTTCCGATTGTTTGATGGATTTTGATCGACCTTGATATGGTAATTGCCCTTATTGATTTACTTTGTGAAGGTGTTTTACTGAAAAAATAATGGGTTTCGAGACTCAAAGCTAAAGAAGAATATTGCAAACTTACCACTATTAAAGTTGAAAATGGAGAAGCAAAGTTAAAGCGACTCATATGCAGTGTGTGGACGAAAACACAAATTATTTTCATAGATTGGCTTCTAATTGGATAGGGGGGGGAGACTTCTACATTAAAGAGTTGTGATAAATTACTTCATACCAATGTGAATCAAAAATGACATTATAAAATTCATCTAAATATTTTTTGGGACCAGTCTTATTCTAGAGCCACTATGAATGAATTTCACTTTGATTCTATTCCTGAAGATATGAGTGCATGGCTAGAAATAGAAACTAAAAAGGATAAAATTTTGACTTAGCTTAATTTATTGATAAGAATAGGGCTTCATTGCCTGATAGTTATCCTCTCATATCTTATCAGCAAGCTTAGACTATTTTTAAGGTCAAAATAGCGGTTGTAAGGATCATTCGAGGAGCTATATAATTGTTATTATGTTACCAAAAGGAGGGTTGTGAATTTTAAACTAAACTATATTGATGAAAATAAAAACAACGTAAATGAAGATTATGACCAAGGGGAGAAAATATTGGTTAGAAGCTTCATCTTCCATCAACAAACTTGCTTGTCAACCGATGAGAGTCAACGTTTAATCCTTCTCATACCAGTAACCCTAGAGCATCCCATTGCGGGATAACTCTAACAAAATTCCTTGCATGCGCAAGAGATACTACTTGAATCCTTCTCACTAAATAACCTAATGCAAGAACCACTCAAGTTTAACCTAGTGAGAGCATTAATCTTTTAGAATTGAGGTTACTCTAAGCAACATGTCGTAAGAGCCACACAAATTTAACTTAGGTTGAGTTTCCATACATAATTGCATGGCAACATCCCGTTGTTAACAACTATGTTGTGCTAGTTGTGATTAGATTTCTTCGATAATTTTGTATAACCCTAGTCTAGCTTTATATATATGAACACATGATCATTCAATTTGTAACTTAAACAAGGAATTCTTCAATCATACATGGTAATCTACATTGCACGGACACACCTGGAAAGATGTCGTAACTGGACCGGACACGACACGCGCCCGACACTTTTCGAAACGCAATGGACACGCCACATCACGTGTCCCGTAAAAATCGACATTGGATACTTTGTGGACACTCATTTGACATTTTCGGACACGCCATAAATGGTTCATGTTGATTTGGAGAATCAAAATAAACTAAATGTGATACTGATTTATTCTCTTTTTAGTCAAATCCATATATTATTCTTGAAAGACTTGATCATTATTTCATAATATTAATCATATTTAATTAGTAGTCAGGTATTTAAAATAATAATAATTATTTTATTTAGTAGAGTGTTGTAAAATCTCATTTTAATGGTGTGTATAATACACATATAATGTGTCCCCGTAACCCTCTTTTTTGATAATTTGACGTGTCCCCGTAAACGTGTCCTGTGTCCATGTTCGTGCAACATATGGCGATATTAACAGTAGGTCATAAGTGATAAAAGAAATAATTGACGTTAAAAATAACCACCAAATTTATTCAATGTTTAGGATTTCAGATTACATCCCTAACCAATTAAAAAATTAACTATTCATGGGATTACGAAAACTCATGGAAATAAGCCTACAAGTGAAGAAGGACCGAAGACCAACAATGACTCATTAAAATTCATAAGTTTTTATCATAATCTTGTATCAGCACTAGCCGCCATCACTAACTTCTGAGAGGAGATCCATTTTTTGTTTCTTGCTCTTTGAGAAAAAAATCTTTTTTTCCTCCCCAAATAAATTTCCCAACCAGTCACTTTCAAAGAAACCTGGCACACATCATTAAAAACATTACTACCAGGACTAGTGGCAATATTTGATCTTTCATGCAACCTCAGTAGCTTGGTTAACAACTTGTATAACTATTTTATTTATAATTCAAATTCATCACCACTTACCTTGACGTTATCTCTTGTATTAGCAGTTTCATATCCAAGAGAATAAGCTGGACATAACTCGTTATTCACCAATTCATGAGGAACCAATGAGTTGGGATCTACTGCATGGCCTTCAATTGCAACATACACAATTGGTATGTTGAGTTAGTCACAACTTGTGTCATGGAAGAAGCTCTCGGCACCATAGTGTTATTTTTCAAGGTAGTTGATATAGGTTTTGCTATATATTGGATAAATTTATGCATATCTTGTTGTTTCTCAACAATCTCAGTCCTCATAGCTCCAAGGCCACGCTTACACTCCCCCAAATTGTGTCCAGTCAATTTACAATATGTACAAAAGGAAGGCAGCTTTTCGTATATAAAGTAGTCCATGAACTTAAAACCATCCCTCTCAACTAAAATTCCATCATGAAACTTCTATGAAAGATCAAGTTCCACAAGAACTCTTGCAAAATGACTATATGCTTGATTAAGATCTAGAGTATTATTATCCACCTTCAATGGTGTTCCTACAATGCTTGCAATTTTGAATAAGGTTTACTTACGCTAATTTTCCAAGTTAATGCCATATATACGAGTCAACACTTGACCTAGGGTTTTTCTATGATAATCAGGACTGAAATATTTAGTCTAACGTTGTAAGTGCGTCACACCATGTTTCAAAGAGATTGAAACAATAAAATGAATCACCAAAACATCATCAGCTGAATTGAAACGAAAATAAAAATAGTTTTTCCCAAAAGAAGAGATTACCCAGGATATGTTGGAAGGCCATATTGTAAGCAAATTTTTTCTTATTTCTTCAATCTTTATTGGAAGAGAACCCTTTTGAAGGATTAAACGCCCAATTAAATTATTCTTACATTCATTGATACCTGTCAGGTATTCATCTTCAGATATCTTGATTGATAAAATATTATTCTTCACAATAGGTTTTGGAAATTGAGAAAGAGAAATCCCTTGATTGTTTCGAACCAGATACCATCTTTGTATAGGAGATATGTATTTCTACAGGTTGTTGAACTACATGAATAAAATTATTCATAGTATTATTAGCAGTACTAATCATGAACAAAAGATTCGTATCATGATCGAGTTACATAACACCTCGGTAATCGGTAGGAGAAGCCATCGAACCTATAAACTTTTCAGGAAACCCTAGGATAAATTTCGAAATTTATGGAGCATATTTTCTCACTCCTCAACTTTCATTTCTTACCGTTAGTCCAAAAGTCTGGAATAAGATTAAACGAAATAAAGTAGCACTAAACTTGGCTCTCGATTATACACACAGTAAATTTGAATTTCTTTATTCCAAAATAGCTAATATGATTGAGGGTGAGGATCTGTTGATATAGTTATACTCACTTTGTCTCACATTTTCACTACCATCTTTTTCTTATAAAACTTAAACGATGTACAATTTGAAGCTATATTTTTGGTGATGTGCTCTTCTTACAAATTTCTACCTTCCTACTAAAAATTAGCGCATTCCGAATACCAAACCTCATTATTTTTTAAATTAATTTCAACTGCTAATTTTCTTTAGAGGATTTTCAAACCTCAAATGGTGCTCATATTTGGTAGGAATATAATGCACGACATAAAGAACATATTACCAAAGCTCAATGTGGTTCTTATAGTGTTTGAAATCTTAACTGGTTTGAAGCTTAATCTAGACAAAAGCTCAATGACTAGTATTGGAGCTGATGACAGAGTTGATTTGCTTGCTATGAAGCTGGGATGCAAGATTTGATGTTTTGCCTATTACTTATCTAGGTTTACCAATTGGTGCAAACAAAAAAAAATCTGATCGTGTGGGAGTAATTATTGAGAGAATACAGAAAAAGCTTGCTCCTTGTAAGAAAAGATGTTTGAACAAGGTAGGAAGGGTTACACTAATTAAAAACTCTTTTGTTTATTTCATGTCTCTAAAATATATGCCAGTTTCAATAGAAAAACGAATGAACACTATTATGATGAAGTTTTTGTGGGGTGATGATGATGAAAAAAAAAAAGATGAACTGGGTTAGTTGAGGGGTAAAAAACAAAGGTGGTTTGGGAATAAGGAATTTAAGAATGGATAATAAATCTCTCCTTGCTAAGTGGCATTGGAGATTCTCAAAAGAGAAGAATGCTATCTAGAGACAGATTGTTTGTGAGAAGACTAAGTCAGGTCCTAATTGTTTATTACCTTTACTCTATAAGGAACCTATTGGTAGGATCTTACAGATGGACATTCACAAGGCTATTCAGGACTTCAATAAACTGGTGAAAGTGCAGGTTATGAATGGTAAAATTACTAGGTTTTGGCTTGATTGGTGGTTCGGAAGTTAGCAATCTTTGAAGGAAAAGTATCCTAGTCTATTTAAGATAAGTAACCAGAAGAATGCTAAGGTGGCTGAGATTAAAGGTGGGTTGTGGAATTTTTCTTTTTCAAGAGAACTAGATCCCGCCGAAAGAATCGATTTGTTGGAGCTCAAACACGACTTGAGATTAATAAGGTCGGTGCAAGGGGAAGATGATAGAATGAATGGGAAGTTTACTTCAAAAGAAATGTATATAAAACTTATGGGTAATTCAGAGGATTCTGATTTCACTGGATTAATTGAAGATAAACTCAGTCCACCAAAGGTGAAGTTCGTGATATGGGCTGCATTACATAACTCGATTCCAACTCGCTCTATGCTTCATCACAGGGGTATTGTTTTACAATCGACTGATTGTCTTTACTGTGATACCCCTGAAGAAAATCTAGACCATTTGTTCCTTCGTTGTTGATGAGTTTATGATTTATGGGAGTATTTCATTAATTCATTAAAAGTAAAATGAGTTATGTCAAAAACCTTTAAAGATCATATGCTTTGCTGGAGGTTAGTCAAATACAGTAAGAGAAAAACTATAATTTAGCGGGTTGTGTCGTATGCTATAACATGGGAGCTGTGGAAGGAGAGGAATAATAGAGTTCACTCTACCGGAAGGCCGAGAACAAGTGATAAGATTTTGATGGCTATCAACCAAGACATAGTGTTTTGGAGCTCTCATGAAGATATTTTCAACGGCTTTTCAGTTAACCAGATTCTTTACTAATGGGATGACATTGTGATTTTATAATTTATCTCGTTTTGTCTCTACCGGATTCTTTTTAATCACCATTGTATTTAACTTTGTATATGTTTTCTTTTTCTTTATATCCTTCACTTTTTTAAAAGAAAAATAATGAACATATTAAGAAAAATTTAGCTTCAAATTCATATTTTTGGATTTTATTAAAATTGGTACCGTAATTATGAGACAACGTGTGAATAACTAAGCCAACAGCCTCCCCCCCCTATAACTGGACCCTATAAAATCAAGACAAACAGTCAGACAGATACCGCACAACATATGCCCTTATTCAGAAGCCAATGTTCGGTTTTGGTTGTCAATCTCAATGGGATAATTGATAACACCCCTCTTAAATGTCTATAGAATGTTACTTGCAAAATAAAAATGTACAAAGTATCATGTTGGAATGAAGGAACCTACAATCAATTACAAGGAAGGGAAGGTAACGTAAAACACACTTTAGGTGCTAGATTTATTTTATCTTATTCTATTGAGCTAGTTGTTAGTTGTTACCGCTTTCCTAGAATGGTGGTCTCTACTCTTATCCTATCCCCAGTTCCAACTTTTCTTAATACTTTGTTTGCATCGTTCGAACACTTTCCAGTGTAACCAAAGGAAATTGTTACCATTAAAAGTGAAAACAGATAGGCGGAGGTGGGGCGACAAGAACCCACTATGAGCTGAAAGTAACAAAAGTGTAGTTTCTATCTTTTAGGATTTCACAAACATGACTGATCTTCGTATCTTTCCAGTTAGTACAAGCTATACAGTTGCATAACAGTTGACAGACAAAAGAGAGAAATGATCAGTGTACTTTAGTGGTATAGTCTTATTGATTAACACTTTTGTTTACAAATCTAATCTTATGAATCTTAAAAGCCTAAATTAACAAGCTTTTTAATTACTAAAATTATGTCTAGATGCATGAATGATAATTATGTGTTGTTATTGAGTTTGTAATACAAACATAAACATCATTTACCAAACACATGTTGTGAAGGACACATAATCCATCTAATTTGTCCCCATCTAACCATAATCTTATGCTTAATGTTGAATCATCTAGTTGCTAGTCGCATCACACTGTTTAGAGATGGATTGACTGGTAGTGACAATTCAAATAATGTGGATATATATAAGAATGATTATACGCAGACCCTCCAACAAAACATCAATGTTGAATCGTTTCTGAGTGAACGGGTGGGTCTCCCAAAGGGGCGGAGCCAGATTTTTATAATATGGGTGTAAAACTTTTCTTAGATTTTTATAATATGGGTGTAAAACTTTTCTTTACACCTGTTAGAAGGTGCAAAATGAATTTGAGATATTATTCTATATTAAAAAAATATCCTAAATTATAATATTAAACTTAGAAGCCGGCTAGGCTTGGTGTGTGCTCTAAGCTGGTTTTATCTCTGGTCCCATGCAAATACTTGTCCAGTGTCCACTGTATTTTTTTTTTCTGTGAATTGGTAGTTTTACCTAGGATCGGTATGTTTAGAATTTTTGAATGTGATTTGCATTCCGTTTGAAATCCTAAACTGTCACACTATTTGTCGTTACCAAATAGACACATTAAGGCCACATTATGGAGTCTCACCAATTACGTCTCCCTAATTATCACCAATTAAGCTCCCTGATCTTCTCATCAATCAGCATTAATTTAACATTTGATAGGAGATTAACTGGTTAATTAAATGTGCACATTGTACGTCTACAACTACAAGGGCCAAACTTTAGGAATCAATTATAGAATGAGAATGAGGATAAAGGAGAGAGAAAGTTGTTTCTAGTTTGGTGGAAACAGATAGAATGAGAAGAAAGAAATTCCATTTTGTCAGGTTCACATGTGGTGAAATCATCAGCAAAAACAAACAATGTGGAATCCCAGATAAAGTGGGTAACTGCCCTGATGGAAAAATGTTTATACTACTATGATCAGCCAGCTCGATCACTTCAACAGTGGCCATACAATCTTCCCACCAAGCAAGCTATCTCTTAAATCTTTATATCAGAGAGGGTCTACAAAAGACCTCAAATCCACCTGCCTAGATAACGGGCACAAACGGTTAATCTCAAGTCCTCTCAAACTCGTAATTATACTTAAAATGATATAAGTAAATTACTATATTCCCTTTGTCCAAGGAAAAAAATAATATTTTCATTTTTTTATAAAAGTAAGCTTTTTAGAACAGAGATAATATATTTTTAGTTTCTAACTTATTTCCTCTGTGTTGTGTATCGGTGATATTTAACTATATATTCTAGATGCTTTTTATGAGAAGAACGGGTGTTAAAGTGTAAACAGAAATAAGATACTAAGGAGTACCGAGGGATACTGTGGACGTAGTCACCCAAACTATAACACCACCACTGGAGTCTGGAGAACAGTTTTATCGATGGCTAATATTCTTTTATGACAGTGTGTATAGTACTCTTTACCATTGGGTTCTCTCTTTTCTCAGGAAAATAAAAAACGAATTTCAACGCGTTTTCCGCTTTGTATCTAAGAAAAATATGTGATCTATTTTTATTTTGGCGTGTCGGTTACTTTAATCCCCGTCTGCTTTGTTCCCTTGTGGTGGGCACTGCAAGTAGAATTCTGACGTTCTTGAATGCTTGTGATGGACGGACTTGATCAATTTTATTTTGATATAGAAAAAAGGAGAGCATGCTTTGATTACTATTGTTTAATGAGACATGACAAGTGAATCCTGGTTTGCCCGACATTAGGAGTTCAGCTGTTGCACTAAAATAAGCCCACTGTTCCTCATTGGTTTTAACTTGAAGCAAAACATATAAGTGAAAAACACTGTAGCAATTCATGACATAAGATTTACAGAAGAGATGCAGTGACAGTGAGAGGATATCAGTAACCTTCTTTCTCTGCTGATATTGATAATGGTTTCAAGATATGTCTCAGGAGAATGGGACAACTTATCAAACATTTAAGTTTCAACACTGCTAATGGGGAACGAGTTTACTGGGAAGGCAAAGTATTTTCCAATTAATTTGTATTATATGGATCAAGTTTGAGCTGGTACGCTGAAAATATTAATGGCCTCTCGAAAATGTTGTAAGTGTTAAAGAAAGACGTTGAGTGTTTGTTCTTGTTGTAGATTATGAGTCTATGACAAACAGGAGCAACTTCTACACTCATGGTACGCAGGCCACAAGTACATCAGTGGGTGCAGGTGTGCAATGCAAGATCATTAGAAAAAGATTGGGCTCAAAAATAGTAAAAGGCTAACATTACAGATGTACAGTTTGACGGACTTGAAAATGGGCCTAGAATCAAATAGCCCTACTATCTAGTTATGATTAGGAAATGGAGAACTGCATTGCAGGATCAAAACCTACACTTGCAACATGTAAATGTATAATATTCTTGACTACTTTATGATGATTAATTGACAAAGATCTCACGATTTACATAATATGCATAGCATCGGGTGTGTTTAACCCTTACATAATCTCAGGCTTATTGTTTATGTCAATTTTCTCGTTGACATCAACAACCAATGATTTAAAGATTGTACAATCAACATAAGATTTTAATAAATGAGCTGATACATAGATTCAATTTTAAGAATAATGATTTGATAAACATATTGATAATCCAATCATTTACAGATCAAAAATCTAATCAAAACTACAATTCCAAATACATTTTCTATTGAAAGCCAGAAATTTTATCATGAATGTCCTATCTTTTGGATTTAATCATTCACAGTACATACCTAATAACCTTTTTCCTTCTGTTCTTCTTAATCTTCCTTCCTCTTTTTTCCTCTCCTCAATTTTTCGACCCCTTCTTCGTTGAATGCTCTTTTCTATTTATAGATTTAGTAGTGGGTCCCTCTTGTCCCGATACCCTCTATCGTTCTCCTTATTATATTAGGATCGGGATATTTATAAGATTGTCAGGTCATGCTTTCTCTTTGGTGCGCTATATTACATGGTTTACACGTGCTCTTCGTTCCTTGAGAATCAACTTTGTCCCGATCTTACGTGTCATAAAAGTAATATTGCCTTACTTTCCCGCCCCTTGCTCATCATTATTCTTTCTTTCCCGTTCCATATGCATTTAATGCTGTCTGTTTCGATTAGTGTGATGTTACTTTCCCGATCTTACGTGTCGATCATGCAGAGATTTGCTCAGTCTTTCACATCTGTCCCGTTTCGATACTTTAATATGGCTTTGATTGTGTGCTTCTCATCCTTCTTAATTCCATTGTTTCTTTCTTAATCGTCTTACACGTGTCGCTCTTATTTTATTTCCCAACACTTATTTTGATATAATTTGCCTCCCACACAATTTTAACATATCCGTCAAGTTTCACAACATCTATTGCACAAAGAAATCACAAGGGCAAGTTTAACGATGCATACATACTTTTTGTGGTTCGACTAGAATAAGGATACAACCATGCTTGATTTCATAGTTACGGTTTTCAAATGTTTGAAATTGAAATTGCATGGACAAAATAGATAAAGGTTCGCTACTCAAGCTCTTTGCCTAAGATGATCCTCTAACCCCTTTTGTAAAGAATCGATTTGTGATGTACGGATATAATAACACTCAGGATGGACTGATGCAGTGTAGGCATCCGTGCAGGCATTCTTGATGATGTATTCAATGCAGTTGATAAGGCGCATTGGTGATCATGACAACATTCCCATTGCTGGCCAACGTACATCTCTATCATATGCCCCGGCAGCCCGGCTGATGCACTCCACATGGCTCAGGTGAATGGTGCAGGGGATTTCTTTTGTGAGTCTGTGTATTTGAGTCTCACGTTCTCCATCAATGTCATGCGTAAGGGCCTTCGACGAGCCACCTCATATACACCGATGTTTTGGTGTGTAAATATTTGCTCAGCAATTTGATTTGATGGCAGAACAATATAACATTGACATATAGAAAATTATGCCAACTTTTGTTTTTGTATCTACCACGGGATTCTAATGCAGCGGAATTGTTGAAAAGAAAAAAAAAGATAGTTTGGTTCAGATCTTGAGTTATTCCTTGGAATAACGACTAAGAACAAAGATATAATTATTTAGACTTCAGTTTCTCGACTATAAATAAAAATCAGAATTAAACATGAACAAGTTTAAGAAAATAATTGTATCAATCAAATTCGACCGTCTAGAATAATAACTTGAAGACTCTTAAATAGACTTTGGGAAAAAACCCTAATTGTGCACAACAAAGGATGAATAAACCCAATAAACCGACTCAAACCTTAATTTGCTATTTTTGGTAAATTTTGGTCGACCTAAAATAATAAAAGTACTTTTAAAATAAAACTATATACCGCAAACGGCGACCCAAACAGACTAATAACGAAGAGGTTATTAATAAAACTAACTCGACAAAGTGGCGTTTCTTGATCGTTGGCCTGTTTCCCATCAAAATGGACCCCTCTTGAGCTAAATTACGACACTCGGGATTTTAGCCTCCAAATTGGCTATAACTTGCTCGTCTGTATCATTCTCCCGGGGTTGAGAGAAATTCTCCCTCAAATTTTACTGATCTTCGTCATCTGTTTTATCTCCATGATACGACACCAAGTGTTTGACATTAAAAACATCATAAATACGAATACGTCTAGGCAGCTTCAACTTATAGGCATTTGGATTAATATTAGCAATAATTTCCACTGGACCAATCTTTCGTGCCTTCAATTTGTTATACTCACCCACAAAGAAATGATCCTTTGTTTAATAACGCCTACACAAAATCTCCTACTTCAAAATTTACATCGTTGCGCTTTATATCTGCCTCATGCTTCTACTTCTCATTAGCCATTAGCCCGAAATAATTGTTCTTCAGCCAACTTGTGAACCTGTTGCAACTGCTGGCTACTCTCCTCAGCTCGATCGTCAACTCTCTTCAAATCAGGAACAAGTGCTAAATCTAGTGGTACTCGTGGGTTGTATCCATAATCAACCTCAAAAGGACTCATACCCAGACCACGGTTTGTAGAGTGATTAAACATAAACTCAGCTTGACAAAGTTTCTGATCCCAATTCTTCAGATTTTCTCCAACCAAACATCACAGTATATCACCCAATAAACGATTCACCACTTATCCATTACTATCAGGATGATATGCACTACTGAAATTAAGCCTTGCGTTAGCTAACTTCTACAAAGTCTTCCAGAAATAACTCAGGAATATTGTGTCTCGATCAGATATAATGGTACTTGGCAATCCGTGTAGACGATATATTTCTCAAAAGTATAATCCAACTACCTTTAACGCATAAGTAGTCTTCTTGCGAGCAATAAAGTGCGACATTTTAGAAAAACGGTCAACCACTATAAATACTGAATCATTACCCCGTTGAGTTCTTGGTAAACCCAATACAAGATCCATACTCAAATCTGTCCAAGGCTGACTTGGAACTTTCAACGGTATATACAAACCTGCATTAGACGCTTTTCCATTTGATGTTTGACAGATTCGACATCTATCAACAAATCTTCCGACCTCACGTCTCATTGTAGGCCAATAGTACGACTTCGAAACGAGTTGAAAAGTCTTGACCATGCCCATATGTCTTTCGCCATGTAACTCTTGGAGAAACTTCACTCATAGACTTGAATCTGAAATACATAATTGATTTCCCTTGAGGAGAAAACCATCATGCATATGGTAGTCACTTTTCGTTCCTGTATTGAAAACATCCACAATCTCCGCGAAATATGGATCAGTTGGAATAAGATTAGAATATGAATTTAAATCCAATACCTCAGTTCTCATGGTATTGAGTAACATACTCATACGAATTAAGGCATCAATAACTTGATTATGTGATCCATCCTTGTGTTTCAGCACAGAAGTGAACTCTTATAGATATCATCCACTTACCATGTCTATAGAATTATGTTTTTGACTATTGATGTGCTTTCAAAGAATCATGATCAAAAAACATTGCGAACTCGTTATGAATAAGATAATGACGCCAATGCTTCGAAGCCTGAACTATTGCATAGAACTCCACATCATAGGTACTATAGTTGAGTGATAGACACATTTTTATGTATGATTTATCTTAATTCTATATTTTATTAGTGCCCGTTTTTGTACTTAGTATGGTGTTTTTATGTATATGTAGGTGTTTTTGGGAAATAATTTTTTTTTGAAAAAATGGCTTGAAAAAATGTCAAAGGCACCCGGAAAAATTACTAAAGGCACCCTCAGGACATATGCTAAAGGGACCCCAGTAGAGGATAGGGGCACTCCAGTTTCTTCTAAAATTCAAAATCAGAAATTGGCGAGAAAATATTTGCAAACGCAGGCAGATTTAGGATTCGATTTTTGGAGGTGTTCGCGAGAGATTCAATCGCAAATTTCTCTTAGGATGAACTTGATTGAGCTAAACAGGGAAGGTATAGTTTTCTGATTCGATTAGAATTGGATGGATAATCACCGATTAAAGATAATATAGTGGATATATTCACGTGAAACATTCTCGGCTTTTTCCGAGTTATTTTGGAGTCTGCGTGTGGCTGGATGGAGTTGGACGCGATTTAGAAGGTGTTGGCAACGTGCTGGAGTGTGCTAGCATGGATAAAACCGCGTGAAGAAGATTGAACCCGTAACTTGGAAAGAGAATAAAAAAAAATTATTTATAGTTATTACGGGTGATTCTTGGATCCTGTTAGGTATAAATATGGGCGGTTCGGGTCAGAGAGGGGGAGGGAAGTTTAGAGAGAGCAGAGGAAAGAAAATCAGAGTTGCAGGCAAAGTTTGATGCTGCTGCTAGAGGAAGAACACGAAGAACATAAGGTTGTGAATAACAGCCGTTCATTTTAGAGTGTCATTTGTTTCTAAATATCCTGTAATAGTGAAGTTGCAACGTATATTTTGAATTAGCAACAATTGTTTTGTAACAAAGAATTTGTAGCGCCTAAAATACGTTGCAAATTCCCGGTTTTTATTGTTTTCTTCCTTTTCATCTTTGTAAACAATTTTTGAGCATAAATCAATACTTTGAGAGGATGTTTACCATGATGAGCTAATTCTCACGTAATCAAGGAAATTGAGGAAGCTATTTACGCATGATTGATGGGTAAGTATTTTATTTTCTCTAGTTTAATTGTATAATTCATTTAATCACTGCTTCTGCAGAGTTTTAAATTGTTTGCATGATTTTCCTAATTATCTATGATTCGATTTGATAGGTTATACTTTGTTAAATCAGTTGATAATCTATGTTTAATGGGTATAAATATTATTTGAGAATATGCTTGATTATTAGTGAATTTAGAAATAAAAGGACTTAAAAGGTGACTAGGGTTTTGAAATACTTATAACATCATTCAATCATGTGTAGTAGTGGAATCCAATGTTTTGGTTGTTTTTAAAATCTTGATATCACCTTTAAGTTAGTTTTCTTTATTTTAGTATTAGGAAATATATTTAAAACCAAATCTCTACAAGTCTGAGTAACGAATCTTTTTACCACAATTCTACAACATACTATTGAGCTTAGCACCAATCAACTTCTCACTGAAATAAGCTACATGGCGTCCTTCTTGACTCAAAACAGCTCCAATCCCCACTTTTGATGCATCACAATGTAATTCAAACGGTTTGCTAAAATCTGGTAGCACTAATAGTGGTGCAGTAATTAGTTTTGTCTTGACAACTTCAAAGGCTTCATCTCCTTCGTCAGACCATGAAAACTTCCCTCATTTCATGCATTCAGTGATTGGAAAAACCATGGAAACTCCTTAACTCGTGCAAAGTAGTAGGTTTAGTCTAATTTTTAACAACTTCAACCTTGGACTCGTCTACTTTGATCCCATCTTTTGTCACAAAATAACCGAGAAACAAAACATGATCCGTCATGAAGAAACATAATGGATGCAAATAGTTTCTCCCTGCGTAACACAGAAAGCACTTCTCGAAGATGTTGTACGTGCAAATCCGTATTAGCATTATAAATGAGAATGTCATCAAAATAAACAACCACAAAAGTACCGATAAAAGATCTTCATACTTGATTCATTGTACGCATAATGTACTTGGTGCACTGGTCAAACCAAATGGCATAATCAACCACTCACATAAACCCTCTCGAGTTTTAAAAGCATTTCTCTACTCATCACCTTCATTGATCCTTATCTGATGGTATCCGCTTTTCAAATCTAGCTTGCTAAACACTTTCGCTCCACTCAACTGTTCTAACAAGTCATCAAACCTTATAATTAAAAAATGGTATTTGAATGTGATTTTGTTGCTAGCGCGACTGTCAACATATATCCTCCATGTACCATCTTTTTTTGGGATCAACAAGGATGATACTGCACATGGAATAAGACTCCGTCGGATCAATCCCTTTTATAACAAGTCTTCTACTTGACGACGAAGTTCTTCATGTTCCTTAGGACTTATTCTGTAATGCGCTTTGTTTGGCAAGCTTGAACCAGGAACTAGATCAATATGATGTTTAATATCCCAGAGTGGAGGTAACCCATCAGGCAAATCATTAGGAAAGACATCTACAAATTCTCCAGTTAAAGGTTGAGCTGCAGCGGGGATACTAATTTCAGTTTGTTCTTCTTTATAATCAACACATACAATTCACCCACATCTTCTATCTCATCTTCAAACTTATTGAACAACTAGAGATTGGTAGCTTCCCCCTTGGGTGGTTTAGGAACAGTCTCCTTAGTGGGTACAAGTATTATATGTACATTATTCCACAAAAAAGTTGTAGGTGTTCCTAAACCTATCATGACTACTTTTCCTGTCAAACTCCCATGGACGACCCAACAACAGGTGACATGCATCCATACTCGTAACATCACACTATACTTTATTTTTATATGTGTTACCAATTGAAAAAGAAATCAAGCAAAGTTTGTTTACTTTTACCTCATTCCCTTTCTTAAGCCAAGAAAGCTTGTATGGATGTGGATGTGCCTTGGTTCCCAGCTTGAATCGTTTCACGACCTCTTCATCAACCAGATTCTCGCAACTGCCAGGATCAATAACGAGACACAAAACCTTTCCTTTTATCGTGCAGGTTGACTGGAATATATTTGTGTGCAACCATAGGTCGACATCTTCTTGACGCGGCGTAAGGCAACTTCTTCTCACCATAAAGTTCACTCCTTGATCTCCATAAACAACTGCATCAATAGGTTCTTCAAGATAATCATGAAACTGAGTCTATCATCGTTACTGTTTTCTTCAATGAACATCACCTTATTTACCCGTTCTCCTTTGTAACAGTCACTGGCTTTGTGTCCAGATTCACCACACTTATGACATCGACCTCCAAAAGTGGTTACTAGGGCTGCACATCGGGTCGGATGGGTCGGGTTTTGCCCCACCCGCACCCGACCCGCCACTTGGCGGGTGACTGAAGTATTCACCCGCATCCAACCCGCTATATGACGGGTCGGGTCGGGTGCGGGTCACCCGCCAAGATTCAATGCAATTTTTTTTTCAAAAACTACCATTCGACATAAACTCAACTTTGCTCTCACAAACTAGTCAAATTCAATCTCAAATTGCACAAATGCATAGCTGCAAGCTCACCAACAACATATAACTGGAGTAAAGGTTGAAAATAAAATGTCTCAATTCATTCAAACAAAAAGCAATATGACAAACGTGATATTATACTAGTAAACAAACAACCCTTAGAGCTTAACCAGTAATTATTCAAAATCTTACTTCAGCTTGTCGACCTGCATGAAGTCTAACACCAATTGCATCATACATTACCTGCAGGACATAAAATTCCAATTGATTAACAAGAGGTGAAATTTAGTTTTAACATATTATAAAACCATGCAAACCAAACAGAAATTCATAAGATGGTTGTGAAAATAATTTTCACTAACTCTAGAACATTCTCATTCCATCCCAAAGGGCAAAAGGTGAAGAGGATATTAAAAGACAAACACTTTCTACTGCTGATGCAACAATTCAGTGATGCAATCATGTACTTCTTTTCCAAACAAAAATTTACGAGTAAATTCTTTTGCATCTGTTTTTCATTAACAATAGCTAAAGCTGATGACAATGTATATGGCAATGGTAGACAAACGCTTTGAAAACTTCATCCTTTTACCCTAAAAGAAACTTACTTACTAACAATATGGTTTACTTGAATGATAAGAAGGTAAAACAGAAGGGATCTTTCTATGAGAAATGAGAATACCAGTTTGAACAATCTCAATTTTACAACTATAAGGATATATTAATTAAACCCAAAGCCCATCTTTACCATATTCATAACAGCAACGACCCTAAAAACATTCAATTTAAAGAAACAAATTTAAGAAATAAAAGACATGATTAACAAATTTAAGTACATACAACATCAGCTAAGACCACGGCAAGTGCAAATGATGATCCTCCAGTTCCATCATGAAACCCAATTGCAACAGCAAGAGCCATAACAGTAGATGAATGTGATGAGGGCATTCCGCCAGATCCAAACATCCCTTTTTGAATCCCATCTCCTCTCTTTATACCTGCCGTCTATCTTGATAATTAAAAACTAGAAAGTCAAACATATCTTTTCATAACCAATTTGAAACCCTAACGAATTTTATTTTTTAATTTTTTTTTAAGGTTTTGTAAAATGAACGTACCAGGTGGTAAAGAGCTTCAGAAATTAAGCAATAACAAAGGCGAGAAAAGCAGAGAGAAGAGGAAAATTTGAAGGGAGTATTGGAGAAGAATTAAATGAACGAGAAGATGAAGAAGCATCTGCAGCTGTGAGTACCTCATCCATGATCAATTAAGTAATCAAATTGAAAACCAATTGGTGATTCTGATGGAAAAATTTGAGCAGCAGCAATAGAAATTCAATTACAGAAGAGGAAAACAATTGGATTTTCTTCTTTTTTCACTCTCGACAAAACTCTGTCTCTGTTTCCCCCTCTTTTGATTTTGCAGAATGCAGGAGATAATGAATCAGAAACAAAACCCGGCAGTTTCAATTTGCCGTGTTGAGTGACTTTATCTGCTCCATTTGTTTTAATATTATCTGTCGGGATGGGCGGGTGGGTCGGGTGAGAAAAGGTATCACCCGCACCCGACCCGCCAATAGGCGGGTAAAGGAAATTATCACCCGCATCCGACCCCTTTATCGACGGGTCGGGTCAAAACTGGCGGGTGCGGGTCGGGTATGTGCAGCCCTAGTGTTGACCGGAGTTTTATATAGTATATACACAGAATTAGGTTTATTAGATGTATTAGGTGTTGAAGTACTATGTTTACCTATTGGAGATGCTGCCTCATTAATATCCCAATTTGAACTTCTAACCCCGCTTGTTTGTCTATCTTCCTTGCTCTATGATGTACATCCGAAATAGTATTACATTCAAACATGTTGAATGTATCCTGATATGTTTGAGGGAGACCACCAACATAACGAGCGACTTTTTACAAGTCCAACTCTGACAAGTCGTTAAGAGTTAGTAATCGATAAAACTTGTTGGTGTATTCATCAATAGTACGTTCTCCTTTGCGTAGGTTTTACAACTGTTAATACATCATGCCAACGTAGTTATGTGGAATTTTTTTTGCTCTCATGTGTTTCTTTATCTTCTCCCATGAGATTAACTTATCTTTCCCGTTACGACTGCATTGTAGTTTGTGTTGTTTCCACCAGGAGTTAGCTCTCCCATGGAACATAGTTGCTACCAACAAAATCTGTTTATTATCTGATACATTTAAATTCCAAGACATCTTCAACCAAGAAAGAAACTCTTGGATACAGAACTGATAATAGGTACATAGGTTTTAAACATCTATGGGCTAGATATTGCCGCATTAGGTATAGCATTATCGTCCTTGGATGTTCCAAAAGGACTACCAACATTGATCCTAACTTTCACCATTTATCCTTCGGAAGAAGCTTCTTCTTCATCGCCCCATTCAGGAGGACCTTCTAGACCTTTTTCTTCATCGGCTAGGTCTGATTTGCCAGTTTTGAATTGGGAGCTAGAGACTTATAATCTCCAAGGAGAGAGTCAGATATTTCCAATTGTCTCACAAGGTCTGGACCCTCCTAATTCTTATACTACTCATCGGCCACTCAAGAATAATTGATAGAACAATTTAATCAAATGAAGTCAAAAGTTATGGAAACTAGACGTTTATACCAACACCAGTTGCGGAAATAGAGGATTCCATGAGCTTCAGTCAAAATTATCCAAACCTTTATGGAACTCCAAATGTAGTGCTAGAAACAAAAGTACATCCTGGGCAAGTATCTCCATATCGTCCAGTGAGTCTAGCATTACAACAATCAACATCTTGTCATGTTATTCAACAAAATCCTCAAGATTACCAAAATTATAAATAAACATTAAACTTCGAAGGCTCTCTGGCTGAAGAAACATGTCCATGGATTAGAGATCAAGGGGGAGGACATGATTGTGCACGATCCCAAGCTACATGACCAAATCAAGGATTTGGGAGTTTGATTCAGGGGGACAAGTATAACTGGAGCTGGAATGGACGAGAGTAGTTATAATTATGTTTTATTTAATATTTGTAATTAAAATTGAGATTAACAAATTAACTATTAATGTAATTAGAACTAATCTATAGAAAGGAAACTAGTAATAAATTTTATTTCACATTCAATTAAAATTTATAAAACGTCTTTCTGGAGTAGTATGTCTATTTCTTAACATCCCATACGTGCTATCAAAAAATCCTCTAGGATTATGTAATGAGCTCCATAAGTAAAAGTTTTTCTTTTCCATCTTCGCCATTCTTCTCGGACTAAAGCTATAAATTCTTCCACTTGTTTTCTTATAGTTTTATACCGACAAAATAACCCAGTTGTAGTACAGTTATTCGGGTTACGGTGTTCGTGCAGAAGTTTTCATAAATTCTACTCCAATAACTCATACTCACTAAACTATTTTGCCGTCGTTCCGCACCCCTTCCCGGATAACATACTATAAAGTTTCTACATAGAGATAGATTTTCATCTACGATAACCTATGATGGATTAATATACGGTTGAGCCATATGGGTGTAAAAGGTCGAGAAGGTGTGATTTTGGAAGTGATAATAGTTGAATTTACAGAACTATTTTATAGTTGTTGTATAGAACTAGCCGTTGTCGGCTCAACCTAGGGAGATCATCTCAGTTTGCTACGACAACGACTACAATTCAATATCGCCCCACCTTATCTCAGCCGTTGATTTTTCTTTAATTCAAGAATCTATATATAATTTATAATTTTGGTCATAGCCTTTCATCTAGGTTTAATCCAACGGTTATTTATGATTTTAACAATAATTTTAATTAAATATAACTTGATTTTACCAATGACCTCTTCTAATGTAATTCTTAATTTTAATTAAACGTAATTTGATTTTTAAAGGAATAAGCAAGCTTATTAATTTGATTGAATTAACTAAAATTATATTAAAACATTAATCTCTATTGTATTACTTTACTATAATCCGCTCGTTTACAAGATATAAATTAGGGCAGTAAAAACTTAATAAGCACTTTAATGAAAATCTCGGACAATCTTCGACCTCTTGTTAATTAATCTTCGTTTGACTTAACTTCCAATCGATGCGCTCTTGAGAAGATTCTCCTTGGTTTTTGTGAGCAGTAGTACTATTAAGTTTCAAAGTTTCTTTGCCTTAAACTCTTTTTTTTCCTATAGCTGCAGATTTGACTTGGTTAACATGTAAAACTTGAAGGCCTCTTTGTTTTATCATTCTCTATATTTTTATAACCATCACATATCTTACTAATAGCATCTTTGAGTATGACTCCCGAAAAATCAAGTTAGGTTACAATTTTACCATTTTTTTGAATTTTTTTCAACAGATTTTGAGACCAAAAGTTTGAGATTGAAAGAGATTGAAGTGAAAGCATAAAATATTTTGGGTGTAGAAGGTGTGATTTTGGAGTAGAATTTGTTTGAATTTATAGGGAGTGAATGAACTAGCCGTTGTCGTCCTAGGTTGAGTCGATCGTCTCAGTGAGAGACGACGTTCGTCTCAACTAGAGCCGAGTCTCGGTTCAGGTAAGGCCGACCGACTCTAGTTCGTTTTGCTTTTCCCAGGTTGAGCCGATTTACCAAACCATTTTATGTGCTTGATATACCTACAATGGGTATTTTTGACCGTTTAATATGAACGTTTAATTGGGGAATACCCCCACAAATTGGGGGATACTTTTACTTGGGCCAACTTAGAAATCTTGCTAAGGGGTTTTAGAAGATATTTTGTAATGATGATATTACTAGGTTACCCTTCCTATTCAACTACTTCAACCATTTCCGAGCACCTCATAGCATTGTCCATAATCCTTACTAATACCCTAGTCAAGTATCCCCCTATTTATGGGATAAAATCAAAACATTTTTATTCCCTTTATTCTCTCCATATTATCCACATTCTTCTCCTCCTTCTCTTTCACATTAATTTCTTATAACCGTTTCATTTTTATCGTCGATTAATCATCCGTCGAATTTAAAATTTCGTTGATCAATTACATCTATAAATAGAAAATGGCTAGATCGAAACAATGGGCTAGAAGGGATAATCCTGATCGTGGAATTGTTGCGGCGGCTCAACAAAAAGCGCGATAAAATCTTCAACGAAGACTATCCTCCATTGCAAATCAATTGGAAGAAGAACAAAAAAAGGACAATCAAACTCTCTCTAAATGACTTCAATAAGAAAGTAAGTGGTTCAAAATCTTTTATTTAGTTTTTTTATTGATTTGAAATTGTTGAAATAGGTTAGACTTGAAAACTCAGAAGTTCAATTGAAGTTTCAGAGTGCCAGTCGGCATTGAATTTAGTTGAATACCATACCGAATGATATTGTCGGTACTGAATAGTTGAATTCTTAGTTTGAAGACCATACCGAATGAATAGTTATATTCCCAGAAAATTCTGCATGTGTTTCTGCCGGTATGGATTTATTAAAATTTGAGTTTGAAGACCATGCCGACTGACATAGTACTAGATACAGAAAACTTGTATGTTTTTTGTCGGTGTTGTTTTGAATTTTGATGACAATACCAACTGACTCTCTTTGAAAACTCTATGTACAAAAACTAGTCAGTTGATTTGGTTTTTTATTTTATACCGACTGACACAGGAATAGATTCAGTCATGTTTTTAAGTCTTATTTTGTTATTGTTTTTAATTTTTGTAACAATGCCGACTCAATGTTTTGAAAAATCTGTGTAAAAAAACCATTCAGTCGGTTTAGTTTGTAGGCTTTTTTTTCTATGCCGACCGATAGTTTTAGTGTTTTTCTCTCAGTCGACATGCTCGATTTGTAAAATATCAATGCCGACTGAGGTTTATCCCATGCCGACTTTGTTGTCTAAAATGCTTATTTAATTTTTGTTTGATGGATTGTTAGATCAAAAGGTAATAAATCCAGAGGAAAGGGACTTGCTTCTAAGAAATCATCTAAGAAGATTACCAAGGAAGTTGGCGCTTTAACATGTGTTATAGGGTGAAAACAAACGCACGATAACATCGTATTTTCAACTAGGTTCGAGAGATCAAAATCGAATAGGACGAGCCAAAAACAAGAAATGGCCGTTCACGTCATGCTTTAATTACAAAGATGGAAAGGATTTGGGTAGGTCTTAGGAGAGGGGATCAAAGAAGGTTGAGAAAATATCAGTGTAATAATGTATGAAGAAGAAAAATGGATTCTCTGAAAGAAATCACTAATTCTATTGGTTTTGTTTCTTCATACTGGGTATCTTGTCTGTTCTTGTTTCAAATAGATGAGAACCATCTATTTATATTTCAAAGGAGACACATTGATTTCCCGTAAGTCGTGGAGGTTAGGAGATATGGAGAAGTAATGGTTGTGGAGATTGTAGTGGAGTGGTGCCCGGAAAGTAGGGAAGACCTGTCTGACCACTACTCCTCATCCTCCCAACTACTCTGTAACCGCCCACTACTTGTGACCTTCTTATTCGTGGAGGTGGTACCACCACCTACGATTGTCGTAGACCGCCAAACCCATACCCCAATGATGGTGGTCAGAACCACTATGGTTTTGATATCTCGTGAAAATCCCCCCATGTTGTATTTGATATCTCGTGAAAATAATGGAGTCATGAACCACTATGGTTTTGATTAAGTCAAGCCAAGTCAAATGACTTGTTAAGTCGGTGAGACAAGTTGTACGACTCACTGAGTTGATAGTCAGACTGGTGTCGAGTCTGGGAAGTTTAATGGTTATGTACTTACTTGAAAGTAACATGGTATATTCAATGGTTAAGTATTAGCTCAGAAGTGACTTATCGTAAGTTTGAGAGGCATTCAAGGCCAAATATTGTAGATGGCTTCTTAAGCAAGAAGACCAGGCATGAGGGATCTGCAAGGGGGACCTGTTAGGCCTAGAACATGCAAGGCTTATGGACCTGCTAGGAGTTAGAGAGGAGCTGGAAAAGGAGACTCGGAGGACTCTGGACTAGGAGGAGGCCGAGACCAAGAGGAGGCCGGGACCAAGAGAAGGACGAGACCAAGAGGAGGCCGCAAGCTAGGACGAGCTAGATGAGACGCTCCGAATAGGTACGTGCCAAGGGAGGCACTATCAGGGACACGCTAGTCTAGGGACTTGCCCGAATTAGGGACCTGCCTAAATTAGGGACCTGCCCGAATTAGGGATCTGTCAGGCAAAGGTGCTAGGTCAGGGGCGTTAATGGCTTGGAGGGACGCACACGGCCTTGGAGGATGCTCATGGCTTGGAAGGGACGCCCATGGCCTTGGAGGGACGCGCTAGGCTTAGCTAAGATGCTCATGGCCTGGCAGGGATACATCGGAGAGCCAAGGCGCGCTGGAACCAAAATGAGTTGGCGTTAAAATTAGGGTTTATCACTTTTAGTGTTAAAATCGAAGTGCTAAGGTGGTGATATGCTGACTAAGGTCTCATTAGGCCAATATGTGCTAGATAAGACCATTTGAAGTTAGTTAGCACATCTCAGGTGCTGGGATTTAGCGTCAGGAAAGTTAGCGCTTTTATAATGTGGCTAATTGGTGCTAAGTCAAATAGATGGTGCTAAGTTGGCACTAATATGATAAAAGGCTAGGTTTAACTTAGTACAGAGGTTCAATGCGTCTTTTATGGCATTGCTTCTTGACTGTGGCACATCCGATATGAGTGACGCTTTATTTGGGGCTTATATTTAAGCATAGTGCTATGATAGCACATTAACTTCAGAGGAGCAATTTGAGACGAGTTCATTGTGAACGAAGCGTTAAGATAAAGTGTTATTTTGGGATTTAACCATTAGTTATTCCCGAATTTGGTAGATATTACCAGAACATCGATGCGAACTCGAGACAAGTTCAAGGAATTCAGCCGTGGAATTTTATGCGACTTGAGACTAGTTCGATACGGCATAAATATTGTGAGTATTGAGGAGGCTACGAGGCCATCTTTAAATATTTGTAGTTGTTTAGAAAAGACTCGAGTTGCTCTACACTAGTGGGCAACCCATCTAGGAGCTTGAGACTTATTATGTAGAGATTATAGACTACATTGTTAGCATGGCATGCATGTAGCCTTTTGTAGAGACTGTATCCTCTATTCGTTTGCGTAATATAAGTATGAATATAGTATTTTGATGTGAAGTCAGAAGTATTCGCACTAGTATGTACGGATATTTCTATGTTCCTGCAACTAGGAAGAAGGACGATTTTACAATTCTAACCCTTGTCAAGAAACCACCATCTACAACAGGGAACAATCCTCCTACCTCTCATGAGTCCCTTCCTTCTCGTAATGGATGTAAACGTCCTGGTGATGACAAGAGAGGCACTGAGCATGTCCCGAGGGACCGGAGTAAATTAATAATCCAGGAACCCACTGAAGAGGGGTATGTAGATGATTTAGTTCCGCATCCACAATGGAAAGGGAAAGGGAAAACTATTGATGAGGAGGAGGATGCACCTGATATAGTTCCGCCTCCAAAAAGGAAAGGGGAAGGGAAAGCAGTTCACGTGGGAGTCGAAGAAGAAAAAACGAAAGATAAAAAAAGCCATATCCCTCATCCTGACGATATGCTACCTCTTCACCCTAAAGGAAAAGTATGGGGTGGATTCGAGGAGAAAACATATTTATTCGGCTACAAAGACTCGTGGGCTCATACGATCTATCCAACATATGTAAGATTATCCACCTTATGTTTTATTTTAAGGAAGTACGATAGTTTTTTCATTTTTTGTTTTGTTTTTTGTTTGTAGGATCACAAGGATACAGTCTGTGTTTGCAGACACCAATCGATGCCTACTTGGGATTTGCGTTTGGAGTGTGACTGTGTTGAATCTTAGTTGAACAATCCGGTTACCTGCGGTTACTAATCACGTGGAGTATGATGGTGTCATGGTGAATTATTTTTTAGAGCGGTTTTACCGAGAAACAGATATCATGCATTTCCCATGTGGAGAGTTGACTGTGATCCCCGATGATACTCAATAAATTATAGGCCTTCAAATGTGTGGCAAAGATGTTTTAGAAGGAAATTACACCAAGAACTTGGGATGGGAGCAGTTGCATGTTCTAACCAATGCGGTGTTCGGTTGGGATGTCGAGACTTCAAAACAAAATTTTCGTACCATTTTCGGTTATACTACCAAGATGTTTAAACTAAAGATGCTGAAGGAAACCTTTGAAGGGACATTGACTAGAGAAAACAATGGAGTATTGGGTGCTGAAGACATTAGCCGTATAGCCGCAGCCTATATGTTGTATATCTTGGACACGAGGATCTTTCCCGATACTAGTGGCAATCGGGTCAATGCCAACTTTCTCCAATTGTTACATCCGTTGGAAGAGGTCGTCAACTACTCGTGGGGCACTGCAGTGGTTGCACATTTGTTGAATGAGATGCGGAAATCCTCAAAGGCAACTTGCAGGGAATTTGTCGGGAACATGACTCTCCTCCAAGTAAGCTCAGAACAATTTAATTGTTGTTGTCCTTTTTTTTCCAAATATATTTGTATAATGTTAATTCTTATAAATCCTATTATCTTGACATAGGTCTGGGCGTATGAACACTTCCCAACATTGTTCAAGGATAAGGCATATTTAACTACAAATGCTGATTGGGAGCCACAACAAGAGCGACCTAGAGCTCTTAGATACCGGTTCAAAGGGGGTCCAAAGCCAGGTAACAATAAACGATTGATAGAAATGCGGTTGGCTTTGGATAAGATAACGACCGAAGAGGTAGTGTTTGATCCTTACAATGAGGGTAGAGAAGAACACCACTACATCCAAATGGCTAATGATGTTGCCTTTTATAACACACCGTTGTTTCACCCTAGGGATTTGTCATATACAATCTGATCTGTGTAATGAGACAACTAGGGTACAAGCAAACAAATAAGGTTCTTTATGTGTCTGACCATATTTTACGGCATACATGGAAAGAGTGTACATCAACCTCAAAAAAAAATTGTCGTAGCTTACACACCTAAGCCACTCCCTTTACATTGGAGGGAAAAGGTCACTAAATGTTAGGTGAATGCAAATGATTGGGTTCTTGATGTCAATGATGAAGCCGATGAACTCTACATCACGGAGTATAGAAAATGATGTCATGCTTACGTGGTACGCCCTGCAAATATTTTAATCCCTCCCCAGCAGAAAAAGAAACCAAAACCTGCTCTAACGCTTAATCCAAGTTCTTCTCAATCTCAAGATTCTGTCGCAAAGTTATTTTCCATTGTGGTACGTATACTTTTTGCTTTACTTATAGTTTTTTGTTTATACTATGCATTCTTTTTTAGATGACAAATGATGCGTTTTGTCGTTATGTAAGTATAATAATTATATGTTGTATGTATGAATATGAAAAATAGCAGAGACGAATAGGTGACATTTCAAAATTCTTTAGTTGCAAAGTTGATGAAGGAGTGATGCTGACCCCTGAAGAAATGCGTGAGGTCGATGAGAAACTAAAAAACATTGAGAATGTTGGTGCAAGGGAGATGTTCGGGGAAAAGAAGAAGAAAAGGGCCGCGAAGAAGGCTAGGCAGGAGTGATTTATATATGTTTGCTTTAAAAAATGTTGATTTGGTTTTAGTTTTTTTTTTTTTTTTTGAATTATGGTGTTGGGAAGCAATACTAAGGATTGTTAGTTTAAGAACTATGTTTGCTTTGAAAAATTCAATTTATCTTAATAAATTGTCATGCAGTCGGCATTGCTTTGTTATCTGTCGGTATTTTTGACACATCTCTTGGTATAGTCGACAATTTTTGTCGGCATTATGTTTCACATAGTTAATTTGAAAGATTTTTATACTTTATTTTTGTATTCTTTTTGTGATCTGTCGGCATAGTATTTGTTTTATCATTTCAACGCCGACATAGTTATGTTGATGCATATCAAAACCAACAACGATGTCGGCGTGGACACGACTCATCTATTCAGTAACAATTAAATGTCTTTATCATTTTTCATTAATTGATAAGCTAAAAATTTAGGGAATACAACAAACATCAATGAATCTTACTGGTCAATAATCTAATATATCCCGGAGCCAGCGCTTAAAGTATCGATAACAATCATAGTGGAGAAAATGTAGGCCGTTACGTGTCTCCCACAAACTTAGAGCACGTCTCTTATGAAAGAATCAATAATAACACTAACATAAGAAAAATTTGCAAATTAATCTTAAGAACAACCTAATATGTTGAAGTACTCACTTTTTCGGCAAGCCTAGCGATGGGATAATATTGGTCAACATATCTACGTACTCTAAAGTACTCTTTCATCTCCCCACGGATGTAGTAGTCGAATCGATCAGCCAAGTATTTCTATTTACGGTGATTAGGATTCCCGTCTAAATCCATCAAGAATTCTTTCACTCTTTTCCAAAACATTGAATACCTTTCGTTAGGTCGCTCAAGGAATGTCAGAATGAACACTTTAACAAACATTAGCTCATCTTTCTAATATGAATGGAAGTTTTGGCATTTTCAAAATAAGTTGACTATTGATTTTGAGGTAAATATGCATTATAGTAGCACAATGGGGACGTTTTATATACAACTCTACATGGACTATAGCTTTAACGGCTAGAAAACTGACTGTTGCGCACAGTCGGTATTTTCTGAAAAAACTTTTCAATGTCGACCGAGAACCTACAACCTAAGTGTAGCTTAATAGTACTTATTAGGCATGCTCTACACATATCAAATCAATGCCGGCTGAGCACTTCTGATTTTCTGAAGTTGCATCTGTTGTAGTCGGTATTGTTTTGAATTTAAATTCAATACTGACTGTTTTTTTTTTGAACATAGTACTGTGTTCCCAACCGCTTTGATTTTTAAAAATTGAGCCATTACACTAGCCGTTGGGCTCAATGGTCTATAGAAAAAACTCTTCTCTCAACATTGAACCCTCACACTTCTCTCAACAAATATCTTTTTATTTCTTCATCTTAAACATGGATTTAAGATTCACCACCAAAGAAGATATTGACATCATTCGCGTGTGGGTGGCGACTACACAGTACGACAAAACGCTAAACATTGACGATACTACAGAGCCTTTTTGAAACCGTGTCTTTTGGATTTTTGGCGCACTAGACGGGAACCGAAATTCAAAAACGATGACTACGGTAAAGTAAAGATATTTTGAAATTTGTGATGCATGTGCTTTTTTTAGAGTGACTTTGTCCGACACGAAGAACTCTTACCCTCATCTCGACCGTGAGAAACGAGTAAGCATATCTCATTTACATGTTTATCAAATCCGATTTGAAAATAATACTAACTTCCTATTAGTAGTATTTTTCAGAGAACTATTGCTCTTAAAGAATTTAAGCGTTATTGTGGCGAAAAATTCAGGTGGTTAGAATGCTATAAAGTCTACAAAGAAAATGACTTGTATTACAATGTAGAATAACTCTTTAAATATAATGCTAGTATCATTGTTATGTCTTTTCCTTTTATTGTAATGTCTTTGCTTCCTTGTTATGATATGTTCTTTACTTTATTTGTAATGTCTTTTACTTCTTTGTAATGTCTTCCCATTTAATGGAAACAAGTATCATTTATTATACATTTTTAAAATCTACGTAATTACACAAAATAGCGCACGGTCGGCATTGTCGACAATTCTTATAACAATGCCGACACATTCGTTTCCCCTTTACAATACAATTTATAACAAATTAAACTGTTGGCGTTCTCGTGAACTTCATATCCATGCCGACAGTGTATCCCAATTATCTTTAGAGGAAACAATGACAGTCGGCATAGACTTTGGGATGATCATACTATGCCGATAGTAAGTTCATATACCCAACGCCTTGATTTTCAAAAAACTAGCCGTTGGGCCTTAAAACTCTATAAAAGGGGAGTATTTTTTTCAGAAATACACCCTCACACATCTCACAACTCTTATCATTTATTCATCATCCAAAAAGCCCACTAATCTCACAAGTTTTCACATTTCTTCAACATCTAAAACCTCATATTAAATGGCTCCGAGATTCACCAAGCTTGGAGATACTACCATTGTTCGTGCTTGGTTAACGACTACTAGATATGACCAACAACTAAATGTAACTTGGATCAACCTTCGGAGAGTTTTTGGTTCCGTATATTCATTGTGTTTTTGGCGTTACATGGCAATCCAAAGGTGAGAACACATCATACCATTAAGGAAAGTTTTGAGTTAATATATAAGAGATGTTTGGATTTTATAACTGTATTGTTTGATAGAAAGTTTTGACAAATATCAAAAGTTTGAGCTTTTTGAAAATAAGTATGAACTATATTGGAATGATGCTCTTGAAGAATACAAGAAAGAATATGGAGAAAGATTCATCCATCACGATTGCTATCAATTGTTGTAAGAAAAGGACACATATTTCACTATATGTAAATCTTCAAGAGGAGCTTAAGTGTAATACTATTATCATTGTTGTGTCTTTTCCTTTCATTGTAATATCTTTGTAGACTTTGTTATGTTATGTTATGTTCTCTTCTTTCATTGTAATATCTTTTCATTCAATGAAAACTTGTATCATTTATATTACATTTTGAAAATCTTCTTAATAGCACATAATAGCTCTTAGTCGGCATGGTCGACACTCCTTATAGCAATGCTGAAAAATTCAAATCCCATTTAAAAATTAGAAAAGTAAACTGTCGGCATGCTCGTCAACTTCATATCCATGCCGACTAGGTACAAAATAGGTTAGTCGGTGTTGATGGTGGATTTTTGACAAAGGAAAAAATTGTAATATTACTTTTCGCCTAGCTGCAGATGCATGAAACAAATATGTATAAATTCTTGACCCAGCATCAGAATTATGAATACATACTTCTACCTTACATTCCGCGAGAGAATTGAGAAGGCATATTCATCTCATGGCTAAATTAGCTTTGTAGATCTTTATATATTTATGCACTTTCGAAATTACATGGCTTTAGATAAAACCTTGTTATTTCATGTGCCTCCATATACATTATATGTATTAATCAGAATTTGCTGATTATACAAAATTGTGAATATTCATAATAGAGGCTACGCCATATCTGAATAAAAACGTTAACTAGATGCATACCATCTAATTGCAGAGTTGCATCAAGTATTGTCTTAAGTTGCAAACTTCCACAACTGAATCTCTTGAAAATGTTCTGTATGCACTGCATAAAAGTTACGCATAAATGCTAACATTAAATCTCATACAATTGAGAAACCCTAAACAGGCCATAAATATGGCCACAACATTAACAAATGCAAAAGCTAGTGGTGCATAAGCAATAACCATGGCACTAGCAAGTGCCAGCCTTAGCAAACCTTAGTCATGTTCCCAACACTAATGAGTAGCAAATACATGTTCCAAAAAGCTAGAAAAAGTTAACAAAGCCAACAAGGTCAATACGCCAAACAACCAACTAGCACTTGGGAAGAAATCGGCTAGCACCAGCAGCGCTAACGCCTGCACTAACTAGTTAGCGCCGCCAGCAGCGCTAGCAGCCTAGCTAGGCGCTAATCTCCCCTTACGCGTCTTTTAGCCCTTCACTCTTGCATCAATACTCGTGTCAGCCTTACCCCGTGCTGTTGGCACCAATATTTGGTCATAATCATATTGTATTGACACAAACTCATTAATAAATTTATCTTACAACAAACTCACGTGTTTTGAGTCCAGACTCCACTAACTCCACGAGAAATCAAATCATAATGGCGGATTAAACATGGAGTTTTGGTATGGTGGTTATAGCAACATGGGCGTGGAGACACCCCATGACAAGGAAGTTACAAAGTAGTGGAAAGGATGAAGCAGTTAATGGAGTAATGGAATAATGGTTTCTCGAAGATTCCAGGGCGGTTAAACCATTAAACCCACTATTTCCACATCTCTATCTCTTCACTACTTCCATTACTTTACAAGGAAGCATGCGTTCCCAAACTATTATAAGTAGGCTCCTTAGCCCATTCAGAAAACAACAACAAGCTTATCATTCTCTAAAGCTCTGTTATTTTCTATAGTTCAACATCTTTACAAACAATACATCACAAAAATTCCTTCAACTTTCTTTGCTTCCCTCCCCTAAGATCAACCCATTTTCTCTCCTTGTGATCGAAGCAGGGTGGAACGGCTACTATCGTGGTTTAGGATTGCCTTGTACGATTTTGATTTCCGAATCTAAAGAAAGTACTTCAACAGTACATTGTTTTGCCTAAAATCAATTTTTAGGTATTAACAGTCGGCACTCATGTTTTTCATTATTTGTATGCCGATTTAGATAGCAAAATATTCTGATAGTGAATCATACTCAGTCGATATTGAATGGTGGATTATACAACAATACCGACTGAATCTCCTGACATACTCAACGACCATTTATTTGGAAAAAAAAAAGCCCAACTAGACACAACGACTATTTTTTATTCTCATCTAAGTAGCCGTTGGGAGCCTTTTCTATATAAGGATGTTAACAACATGTTATACTCATTTGAAAACTTTAACATTATACTCAAAATAAATCTCTTTTGCAATGGCAAATCCATCATCAACTACCAATTCAATTGAAGAGATACTCCGAAGATGCAAAAGAACAACTCCTCCATCATCAACTACTGAAATTAGTGCTATGGAAGAAGATAAATGACCAAAAAGCAAAGAAACATCATCATCATTAATTAAAAAATCAATTAGAGCTATGGAAAAAGAGATACGCAGGAGAAGAAAACCAATGACCGTGGAGGAAAAAGAGGAAATCAAGAAACGAGGTTACGACCAATACCAACGAAGGGAAAGGTTAAAGTCCGACGTGGATAAGACAGAATGGATTATGAATTTTTACGTCGTCTTGGATCTTCGGGAAGAAGATCATGATGGTATATTTTGGAATCTGGTAAAAAAACAGGACCTAACATTCCCAGGGAGGGCGCGAAGTTGAAGGGTCCACGCCATGATTACACGATTGACTATGTTTGCAGAACGACCCGTCATGTTATGAAGTTGTGCATCAAGTACAACGAGTTTCTTGCTAGGAACAAAGGGGATAAGTTTGCGGCACATGATGCATATACCAAATGAAGAGGAAAGCCGTTTATACATTTCGAAACTGCCAAAATAATTGAGGATCGCAACCATAAAAAGAATAATATGTAATGTATTTAGTCAGACTAAGTTGGTCTACAAGTTGTTAGCCTAGTTTAATATTTCTTTGACCTTTTAATGTACTACTAGTTATCCCAAGTTGTCGGGTATGGTTTAGTCTTCTGTCGGCATGTTTGAAACATGCTTATTTTGGGGTTCATAAGTGATTTAATTACGTATACTTTTCATAGCAAGTCGGCATAGTATGTTATCATCATTTCAAAACCGAAATTACTGTCGTGTTGGTTTTAAGTATCAATTCAATGCCGACTGTGAAGCCAAGATTAACCATTTTTGGGAAACTATTGGACTCAGTCGACATACTAATTTGGGATCGAGTGCGCCGACTAGCATCCTTGTCTTCCCAAAAAACAATGATCTGTTTTGGGGTCAGTCAGTATTGAATAGAGTATGCATACCATACCGACGGAGTATACAAGCAGATATTCCATGGGAGAATACTAGATGTCGGCATTGTTCAATGTTTGAATACCATACTGACAACAAGCTTTTCCACTACGTATCCATGGTGGTTCGAATTTTGAGAATCGTTATCAAATGTAAAGTAAACCTTGTTAGATGAAGGTTCCCCAACATCAAATTCCTTGCTAGATTCAATGATTTCTATAAACTCTTCCCAAATCTTCCTTTTTTAAAAAATTTTTCTTTTCTTCTCCTCGTCCTCTAACTATAATAATATTATACACTAACTATAACTATAATCTTAAGTTGGATTTTAATATTTAATTAACTAAAAACTAATTAATAACTAATTAATTAAGGATAAACTAGGAATTATTAAATTATTATTGATAAAAGGTTTTTAAAAATACTTAAATATATTTTTATTTTATTTTACTTGATATCCCCTCGTTTATAGGATATCCCCGATTAAACGTTTTTTAATATGCCCATTGGAGTTGCTATGACTAGTATTTCCTAGAAGTCAGAAAGATATCCCACTTTTATTAGTTGTAAAGAGTAAAAACCCTCGACTCATTTAACCTTACCACCGGAAAACCTAGTTCTACGGTTGCGATTCTAATACAAACAATGGTTAATCCATACCTTAACATTCTCTCTTTGTCTTGACATTGAAATTTCTCAGAAACCAAAAGATTCTCAATTGAGCTCGAACTCTTGCAATTGAAGAAGATGATAATGATAAGTCTATCGATTTATGCAAAAGAGGAAGTTTATGGGTATAACTAACCTAATTTATGAGCGGTGATTACGAAGATGATGGTTAACAGTTGATCATGGTAATGATACACAACACATTGGATTCTCTTCTCATTCACTCGACGAGGTAGTGATTCTGATTTTGTCCGTGTCTTCTTGTTGAATTGATAGTTAAATGTATAAATTGAGGTTTTTTTTTATTGCTGCACAAAATAGGGGTTTTCTAAATTGGCTGAGATTCAGTTAGTTTAAATTTAAATTGGGTTTCGGTGATTGAAGACTTATATGAAATAGGTTTTTGTCTTTTGAATAGTGATTGAGTTCTGTGAAAGTTTTGAATACTAAAGATTACTCTTAATGCTGTACTGTTGAGGTAAAAAAATTAGAGTTGTATAGTGATTGTGGATATCTAGTTACCAATGGTGTATTTATTCTAGTTAGGTTTATAAGATTTATTAGTAGGTGTATTAGTACAATAATTACTAGTGCTTTATTCTTAATATATCTAATATACAAAGGACTTCTTTTGTTGATTTGCTGTTGGTTATTAAATAGTGTCCAAGTAATGAATTCTAGGTGAGCTGCAAGTTTTTTAGTCATGAAATATAGTGTGCTGATATGTTTCCATGGAATGATGTTTACCTTTATCATCTACATTGTATATTTGCTTTGTATGTCTTATATTTACTACGACAAGTGTTTTGTATAGGTGAACTTTTTTTATTTTGTTATGCATCGTGAGGTGATAACACTCTAGCAAATATATGAGTTAGTCTTTTAGTTTGATCAATGGCCATTTCATATCATATGCCAGTACAAAATGCTAGCATAAACAAGCTTTTTTTAAAACTATTTAGAAGTGTTATTCATGGACCTTTTTAACATTAATTCAATGACTATTACCTAGTTTCTTTTCCATTGTACTTAGTTTTTTATTTTCATATAATGTCCCGTATGACTATTCTACTCATCAGATTATCAACACCTTACCATTTCTTTAGTTCATTTAGATGCATATAGGGCTGCACAAACCCGATCCAGATCCGTCACCCGACCCATACCCGCCAGTTTTGATCCGATCCGCACCCGATCCGCCGATAAACGGATCAGGTGCGGGTGACAATTTCTTTTACCCGTCTTCTAGCGGTCGGGTGCGGATGACACCTTCTCTCACCCGACCCATCCGCCCAACCCGTCAAAAAAATCCGTATTTCCTAGCTCTTGGATTAGATAGTTTTGTTTAATCTGAACCGTTGATAAAACAACCCTAAAAACACTTTCTCTCTTCGACTCATTCATTTCCCATTTCTTATTCTTTCTTTCTTTCTTCTTGAGTTGTATGAACTAGGAAAAACCGAAAAAATAACCACCACCACTGGTCCACCGCAACACCATCTTCAGATTCTTCACTTGATTCAACTACAAAACTTAAATTTAGTGATGAATCAATAGAAACTAACTTCCAAAATCTAATCTCGAGCATCAGAAACATTATGTGCATTTCGATTTCAACTGGATTTGGCTTGAAGAACCTAAAATCGATGATAACAATATGCTGGTGGAGGTTCATCTTTCCTCTCAGATCTCAATTTTTAATAGTTTGATTACTCAACTGAATGAATAGTATTAGGGATTTAGAGTGAGAGATATTTGTTGAGTTTTATTACATTTTCTTTGAAATGAAGATTTAGTTCATTTGTGATGTTTACACAAAATTGTATTTTTGGTTTTGATGGGTGGTGGTACAATTGTTGGCAGTGATTGGCGGTTTTGCATGGTGGTGGAAGGTTATTAGTGGAGGTGGCGTTATCAGCTGAAACACCTTTTTTCTAAGGTTTACTTGAATCACGATTCCACCAGCACCACCTTATTTCTAGGGTAATGTTAAACCCCTTCTTATCATGCAGTTTGTGAAGAATCTTATTATGTCTGTTTTGGGGTATTATTGTTGTACCGTTGATATCTTAAATTAAGAGAAAGAAAGGCACTCGAGTTTACAGCTGGGGTTCAATTTGTACTGTTGTCATTTCATCTAGTTCATGTATCTACGAAGGACATATATACATTTACTGATGCACCAATTCAAGGACATATAATCTGGAAGTTTATCTGGCTATGTTATAGTTTAATTCATAATTGTCATTTATCAACTTGCAGACTTACTAAGGTTTGTGCTTCTTAATAGGAAGTTGCCGTATTGTTAGTACTATCCATCGCGGGAGCTTGGTGTTATTTCTTGACCCTGTTATGCATATGTAACAAGAGTAGTACAATTATTGTATTCAGATTCTAGACTACAACTAGAATTGAATGTATGAACACTAAAAAGGTTTCCAGGTCATGTGGAATGTAATAACATGCTCACTTTCAATTTCAGACACGAGCAGTCTGGTAACGAGCAGTTTTCTACTGAACTCAGCAAATGGGTCTTCCATGAAAGGGGTCATCTTAAGTTAAGACTTTCTACCCCTTGTTGGAATTAAAAATTTATGATGCTGAAAGAAACTATATGTCAGATCTTAGATGATTATGTTTTTACCGTTCACAATTTAAATTATCTCCTGCTGATACGAAGTAAACTTTTACTTACAATTCAACTACTATGATTGACAGCCAGATTGAACATTAGTGTAACTTCCTTTTTGTCTGTAGGCGGTCAATGTTAGGCACCACAGAGTTGGGGAAACAGATGAGGCTGCAATTTACAGATCAATGATGAAGTGATATTTGCTTCCATCCCCTTTTTGTCTGAGAGAATATTATTTCTTGTATTATACCTTACTTCAGTCACCCGCCAACTGACGGGTCGGGTACGGGTGGGGCTAAACCTGACCCACCCGACCCGATGTGCAGCCTAGATGCATATATGCTTTGTCTGTTGTAACTTACATTAGAAGCGCCATGTATCTGTAAAGTTTCTTCAGTTTGGCGAGTGTTGATAAGTGATAAACACACTAGCAAATAGATGCATTATTCTTTCAGCTTGATTGATGACTATTGCTTATGGCATGCCAGATTTCCCATTGTAAGGGTTGTAGAATAAAGTTGGAGTTATGTGTTGTGTTGCAATGCATATAGAGATGTTATTGCTTTTGTATTTCCTGAAACTATTGTATCTTTTCCACTGTAATGGAATTATCTGATTGAGTTGCTGTATTTGATCCAGCTGATTTTTCTACTTGTACCCAACACCCTCAACAGTTTTGCGACTTCTGAACTTTTAATAGTTCTTTCCAGTTTCTCCGGTCTATTTTCTTTTTGGCTGTCACCTAAAATTTCAGCTCCATTTCAATCTAATCGAAATGGATGTTCTACTGGGATCAATTGATGTCCGAGAACTTCTATCAACTCAAGACATTGAAGAATCATCACCACTCTCAGCTCCAGATCTTCATCTCCTCATTGATCGGTTACAAATTCGATCACACCGCATAAAACAGAAAGTAAAAGACTACATTCTCTCTCACCAAACTGAATTTTCTCAAATCTTCTCTACTTGTTCCGATTCCATTTCCAAGACTGAAGAAATCTCAACAGACCTTTCTAATGTTGTTCAACTCCTATCTAACAGTGGTATTGATATCGAGATCAGCGATGCATCGAAGGAAATTTGTAGTGTAAGGAGAAATCTGAAGGAGAAGAAGGAATTATTGAGTTTGGTGAAGATAATTGTGAATTTGGTGGAGCGATTGAAAGCGGTTAAGGAGGATTTAAAGGGTGGGGATATGATTAACGCGGCGGAATCTTTGAGAGATTTGAAGAAGGATTTGTTGATTCATGATGAAGATCGAAAGGAGGTTGGTGATAAGAGAGAACCGGTTGTTTTCGAATTGTTGAGGAAGGAGTGGTTTGATTGTTTTGATGAGCTGCAAGAGGTTTGTGTTAGGGTATTGGGTAATGCGATACGTTTTGATTCTGGTAATGGTAGATTAAGAGTTGTGTTTAAGTTAAGTATTGAGAAGATGAAAGATGTGGAGCTTCGTATGGTTTTGACAGCAATGGAGGTCAGTATGGTTTTTCCCTTTGATTTCTTTGTGTATGTACATTGTGGCACCTCTATCGATTTTGTTGAGATTTCGTTGCGTGTTCAATTTTTGTATTTGTGGTTTTCTGATATTCAGGTTGCAGGAGTACTTGATTATGGGCTTGCTAAGGTGGCGGACTTAATGGTCAAATACATAATAATTCCTACAGTAAATGATGAGTGTAATTTCCATCTTGTAGAAGAATTACTTCCTAACTCGGAACAAATGGATGAGGCAATCCTCAGCCTAGTCATTTCGTCTTCTGATTCTAAGGTATGTTCTATAACCCAAAGGTAGTAGCATAAAAGTTCACAACATTTCTTTCTTTTAGTTTAAGATTAAAAACCTTATAATAGTGATAGAAACTTAGTAGGATGATATACTTCCAATGACAATAGCATGGCTGTAGCGTTTAATTTTTAATAGTTAAAACATGTTAGATGTTTGCTATTCTGCTATTCTGAATGTTCATAAACGGAATTTGTGATTTCCAGTCCCCATTGGCATTGGAAACAGTACTTTTAGATGAATAGGAATTGTTCAGGGATCTACCATGTCTTTTCACTAAAATGTAACATCTCACTGGTTCCCCTTTGTTCGTTAGTCTCCCTATTTATCTCAAGACTTTGTAACTTTTAAGAGCCACGTCCACTTTCCTTCTGCTGCAAGTCATGCTATTTCTAGCCCATTACCTTGAAATAGGAGAATGATCTGACCTTAGGGGACCCAAGCGGCATGCTCATTAAATATGTGACTATACATAATCTGTTCTGTATGAAATTCATATTCTAGCATTAAAGTTTCTTATGCTACTTTACTTTCAGTTCTTTCTCATTCTACCATTTTTATTTTTGTCCTAAATTGTAGTTTCTATACATAAATCTTAGATCTGTAAAATATTAAAATCTTATAGCAGTTTATTATCACCATTGGCTGACTGACCATGGATTTGTAACCACTACAGTACTTCAGTATTTCTTCTGATATCTATTTGTTTAGTTTTCAGCTTGAACTATCGCAAGATGTTGCTGATAACGTATGATCAAACAGCACACGTTTTATCCCTTAGATATGCTGCCATCTTGATCTTATTCAACTATTTGCAGGTTGAAAGCGCAAACATTTATTCTAGGCTAATTCAGGTCATAAATTTTATCCACAAAACAGTATGCTTCCAAAATGGTAGATGGATGAAGTGTTTCGGAAGACTGACATGGCCAAGGATTTCAGATCTGGTTATTTCCGAATTCCTTTCCAAGGTATGGTTTTACCTCCTCCTGTTGGAGCCCATTATATCCTCCGTCTGTGTTTTGCATCTGTTAAGTTAGGTCACCTGGCATCTCTTATACTGCTTGTCCTCTAAAATCGTAGTCTTGGATGGTTAAGTGTGAAATATACTGGTTCAACCATTTTAGAATGTATCACGTGCTGGGATCTTAAATTATATATTAACTCTTTGTGTAAAAAACTCTTAGTCATAATTCAACCTCAATGGTGGATAATAAAATAACTAACGGAAGCGGCTAGGAGATAATAAACTCAAGGGAAAACACTGTGAGTTTGACCCTATGGTCTTAACTCAAGTTTGTGCTTCAATAGAAAAGAAAAAACTCCCCCTGATTAAGTAAGATGTATTCTTGGCTTTTGGTTGCACTGTATTGTTTCATAAGCTTGGTTTGCATGTCAATTATACGCGTTGCGTGCTAATTTGTTTATTTTGTTGGCATCCTAATATGTCATGCATTAGTTTAACGCACGGCCACGTGTTAGTTAAGTTAAATCAATGAATGTAGATTGTTACGGATTTGAGTGCATCCAAGTAACATTTCCAAGTGCTCACATCAGGCCGTTCCCGATGATGCTTCAAAAGTTGCAGAGTTTCAGAAGATCATAGAACTTACAACCGAATTTGAAGCTACTTTGAAGGATCTGATGTTCATTTCGGCAACTGATAGGAAGGATGAAAAGTTGAGCAGTTTTGCTCAAAATGTCGAGGTTCACTTTGCAGCAAGGAAGAAAAAGGAAATTCTGGCAAATGCTAGAAACTTGCTTCTTCTTTTTGATTCCTCCAATCCTTCAGTGAGTATCTGACACGAATGCTATTTCATTTTAATCTCACTTGTAAACATGCTGTTTCATTCTACTCACTTTTCCCTGAATTTGTGCATGTGAATTCCGCAGACCGATTCAAATGATTCGCTGGTCATCTCAGTCTAGTTTACCCTCTTTTTTTCTTAAATCACGAAAGTTCACTGTGTAATGAGAGTTGACCTCAACACCTTCGCTTACAAGTTAGTTATAGACACCACAATAGATGCTGATTCTGGTCTGTCACTACCACTCTATGCAAATTATATGGTTTTTTCAATCACAGTGAATAACCATTAATATCAGTTTTCTTTCATTCAGGATTAGGTATGAAAATGGTCAAATGTTTTAGTTGATCACTTGATCTTATACATGATTAGGTTACTGAAGTGGTAAATTGTACTGTGCGACATATACTAAACATTAAGATATCATCTACTCAAGTCTTTTTTTTAATAAGCAATATTCTTATGTCAGGATATATAAAATTAATAGCGGTCCTGGATCACTGATTCGTGAACCAACATGTGATTCAATCCCTGAAAAAAAAGGACGATTCACAATTCTATTCAGGATTTAATAACTCAGCTTGAGAGCTTAATGATAGATTAACCATTGTTATTGCAGGACTACACGATTAAACTTCCTAGTTCTAAGGCTCGTGAAGTTGCTGGAATAATTTCTGAGAAACCTGTTAGCTTGCTTTTTCTTCCAGATAGGTGTATTATCTCTAAAGCAGCATCTAAACTTATGGAATTAGTGCATCAAGCGCTTCAGGTGATTTTTCTGTAAATGTGGCGTACCAACTGTAGCTTAACTGATCAAGAATTTGTTATTTTTTCATTTTAATAAGTAAGGGAAGTCCCTTACCTCATCTATAGTTAAGTTATCATAGTTTCATTTGCAATTACATATATGAGGATCATGTGACAGATATAAGCTTTGACTAATCATGTAGGATGTCTGCCTCTCATCTGCAAGAGTGGCAATGGAATTCTATCATGCTGCCAGAGATGCTTTATTTCTGTATGAAGCAATCATGCCTGTGAAGGTATGTATACAATGCAATGCCTCTAATTACTCATCAAAGTGATAATTTTGCTTTTCCCCATTTCCCAAATGATGGAAAGAGTTGGAAAAGACAAATTTGGTGGTGTTTCCATAGTTGTACTCATTAGTGACCATAACAGAGTATTTCCATTCTGTTTATGTCTTCAATTTTTTTTTTTGATAGTTTAAAGGAAATCTGCATCTTGAGAAGTAGTCTACAATCACATCAGTAGTTGAATAATTGTTAGTTATTAAATGTCTATATGAAGCTTTCTTTGAATAAAGAATATTTTCATTGAAGACATGTTTGGTGCTTGTCATGTATTACCGCATATACTTTAGCTAGGCTTATAGTTTGCTTATCTCTACAATTGTAGCTAGAGAAGCAGCTTGATAATGTCACCCAAACTGCTGCACTCGTCCACAATGATTGTCTTTTTCTTGCTCAGGAGGTTCTTGGGCTTGCCTTTGAGGTATATCTAATCACTTATCACTCAACACTGCCGTTTGTATGTTTACATTATTGTGTTCTTTAGTTAATTCTTTGTTGTCATGTGACATATTGAAGAACTTTTATCAAATGCCAGTGGTCGTCCAATATGTTAATAACAATTAGAAAAATTATTTCCATCTTGAACTTCTGGAAATGTTAAAAGTAATTTGAAACTAAAAATCTGAGATCTTGTAATTTCAGATTTTGGTTACTGTTCTGCTGCATGATTAGCCTCTTTACTAAATTATTTTTAAGCGTGGGTGATCAGTTCTTCATTACTTTTTGTAATATCATTTGGTTCTGCTTCCTGCTCAATATTTGTCGATTTTATAATGTATAGACTGTAGTTGATCATATCACTTCATTGAAGTAAAGCTACTGAAAGTGGTATTACTGTCACTGCCTTTGCTCGCTAGTAGTGGGCCAAAAAGTTCTCTTCTATTATGAAGTCATGACTCATAAGGGAAGAAGTCTAGGATATAAGTCCTTACCTAGAAAGCTATATGCTTCAACCATCTCATTGCAAGTACTTTGTGATGTAGAACTCTTAGCAAGATTTTCTAACTCAAAAAGCTTCACGACTGTATAAGGCGCATATCCTTGATTTTTTATGAGAAATTTGTGTTGGAACTTGGAATATATCTCTGGCGATTTGGGTTGCCAGAAACATTGTTGAGATTTAATCTCCATGGCTCACAGTTCACATTAAACAAAACATATTGCAGTAAAAATGCTGCAGTGAATCATACCAAATTTATAGTCACTTCATTGCAAGCACGGATTGGAGTTATTACCTCTACTTGATTGTAACACTTATTTGTTTAATTATGCCATTGGCCTATCGCTTTTCGCATAAAAGCTTATCTTGTACTTTCATTTCTCAGTATCGCCCAGATTTTCCCAGTTGTATCAAAGAACTAGCTGTGTTTGTTGATATCGCACCAAGGTTTCATCAAATGGCAGATGAATTACTCCAGAAACAAATCCAACTAGTTTGTATAAACTTGGAAAAGGTAAAGTTTTTCACAATGTATTGATTTGTTTCAAAGTTTACATTATTCAAGAGTTCATGCTCCATTCATGACTCGGATTAACTCCTGATGTGTCAGGCAATCGATGGGGCTGATGGGTTCCAGAATACACATCAACTGCAACAATATGAATCTGCAAAGTCTAGTATAGATCAGGTAGGTTCGCTATTATATTTGCAATTAGTAGTCCCACAAGTTGCCATTTAGAGGTTATTGCGATGAAATTGTTTTCATGGCTGAACACATCATGATCAGGTTGTTTTCATCCTTGAGAAAGTGCGCAGCATATGGGAGCCACTTTTTCTACAATCGACTTACAAGAGTAGTATGTCTAGTGTTTTGGATTTTGTCTTTTCTATCATAACGAAAGACATACTTCTTTTGGATGATATGGCAGCGGAAGAGACATTACAGGTTTGTCTTGGATCTCTAGTGTCCTTACATTGCTATTGGACATAAAATTCTGTATCATGTTCATTACTTTGTGGGCCCACATGGAAGATGCTCTAGGTTTTATTTTTTATTTTATTTTCTTAAAGATGACGCCCCATGGATTCATATCTTATTTTTATCGATTTACATCTTTTATCCCTGCCATTAGTTGATCGATAATTAGCGGTGAAATGGAAGTTTTAGCAATTATTATCTCTCTTCCATTTGATGTGGTGCAAATGGTTATATTTTTAATGGCCGCATGGCATGCACTGCTAAGGTATTTCTCAAATTTGTACATATTAGGTAGTTACTTTTCCAAAAATGCACACCTGCTTTTCCAAGCGCGTCACATGCTTTCAAAAAGCAGGCGCGTACACATGGTCAAGACCAAGTTTTGGAACAATGAGATTTTCATGAGGGTGGTCTTCATGGAGAGAAGAGATCATCCTCTTAAAAAATAAGAGGAGAACATGAGTCGTCTTGATGTGAGCCCAATTAAGGAGTATAAACACTTAAAAGATAAAAATCATGTACCTCATTATGTGTTGTTTGAATGAAAAGCTCTTGATTTCATTTCAGCTTCAGAGATTGATCTATTTGACGCTCGAGAATCTCTCATCTGTATGTGAATCCGTAATTTCTGTAAATGAGGAAGAGGATTCACAGGACGTTGTTACACCTGATCTGCTAGATGTGCTTATTCCATCTTTACGTAAACTCCGCAAGCTAGCAGGTCTGATCACCGTATTCTGATTAATAATTGATCTTAATATTAAAACTCTTCAAAAGACTTTTACTGCGATCGCGGTGCATGAACTGAAACTTTTCTTCTTTTCAGATTTACTAGACATGTCTTTAAAAACCATTACGGCATCTTGGGAATGTGGAGAACTGGTTAATTGTGGTTTCACACCATCTGAGGTATTAATTCAGACGTTCTCAACCATTTCAATTATTAATAAAGTGTTTTGCCCTTGTAGTGTTTTGCCCCAATTTCCATTCATGAGCTTCTGATGTATTCTCGCAGGTAGAAAACTTTATTAAAGCAATATTTACAGATTCACCTCTACGGAAAGAATGTTTATGGAGAATCGGAAGTGTTGGTCTCTACCACAAGATTTGACTTACTGGGAAACACCCTTGTAGAGAAAGTTAAATGTTTGCACATCCCATCAGCTAAACAAAGAAAGTTTGTGGTTTGATGCAGTCACGTTTTAGATTTTCACAATACCTGTGTAACTACTAAAAATCTAACAAGATTGCACAAAGAAATCCTAAAGGCAAGCTTAACAATGTAGACATGAGCACAGGAATCCTTAATGTGTTTCGACTAGAATAGGGTACATCTGCGCTTGATTTCATAGTTAAGGGTGTTTGAATGTCTGAAATTGAGATCCAACACGGACAGAATAACTCCCACAGCTCAGTATGATTTAGCAAGTCACGCTAATCTCTCTATAGGATGCACTGTTGCAGTGTAAGCATCATGATGTATTCCATCCGGTTGATAAGGCGCATCGGTGATTGTCACAGCGCACCCATCCTTGCTGGCCCACATACATCTCCAGCATATGCTCTGGCTGATGTACTCCACATGGCTAAAGCCTAAAGTGAATGGTGTGGGCTTTCTTCTGTGATTCTGTGTTCTTAAGTCTCAGTGTCCTACGCTCTCCATCATGCGCCAAGGGCCTTCGGCAAGCCACAACATGTCATGCGCAAGGGCCTTCGTCAAGCCACAACCTGCCGACAGATATTTCAGTGTCCTCAATGTTTAAATATTTTTTCAACATGTCGATGGCACAACAATATAACATTGATCTTAGATATTTATGCAAACTTTTCTTTCCGTATCTATCACGAGACTCATAACTCACTGGACGTAGTTTCTGCTCTCATCAAATCCCTCATAAGTTCTAATTGAAAGAGAAATGTACAGTACAATAAAAGATGGGATAGTTCAATAGCCTAAGATGGGATAGTTCAATAGCCTTTTCCGAAATTGTTGCATGAAAAAGGCCAACCTTGTAAAAGACTACACTAAGAGCTTCCACAGTCATGAGAGTAAACCCAAAGACTAAATATCAAAAAATCTTGGTAATACTCCGCCTGAAACGCAATGGTAGAAGAGTAAATTTTGATCAGGCGAAAAACTAAGTTAACGCCTGGCGTTGGACGCATATGTAAGTATTTGTATGTTGGAATGGTGTTGTATGGGCGTATGCCAGTGAAAACGCTTGGTTGGGGCGGACACTGGATGAAAGCTCGGTGGGAGATGCAGCCCAGAACAACGTCTGATGGTAGACGCACACGTAACAACACGCCCAAATGACAGACGTGGGTGCACGCTAACGCCTGATGGGCGTTACCTTAGTCATACGTCTGGTGAATCTTCTACCTCGTGTAGACTGTTCGTGTGCATCATGAATACGGGCGTTACCTTAGCCATACGCCCGTTTTATGAAACGGTTGGCTAGAGTAACGCCTGCCACTATGTTCTTCATCAGGCGGTGGTCTAGGATTACGCTTCATCAGGCGGAGGCTTTTATGTTCTTATCTTCTCCTCTCCTCTTCCAGACTCTTCTAGACGCATTTCATTAATTATGGTCAACAAACAGTAAGAGCTACCAATTCAACGCCTACCACTTCAACCCTCCAACTGAACCCTCCTCTCCTCTTCTAAACCGCTTTTCCGATTGAAAAACGCTAGCAAAAGCCTAGCAACAAATAAACAAAACTTATCAAAGTTAGGTTTATCTCAAGATAAGGTATGAAACACAAACTTTTATATGAATTTTAATGGATTTCATAGGTTTAAATTATGATTTATTGTAATGTTTTGTTAATTAAATTTGTATATATATATGTTTAAAGATTAAACATATGTTTATGAAATAAACATATTAGGTTTTAAAAATTGTAATTTTGCAATTGAGTGTAATTTTAGGGTTTTGGAAGTTGTAAATTGGGTTTAAAAAATTGATGAGAATTAATTGATTTGAATTTAGAATTGATAAGTTGTTGGTTAATTTGAGTTGGGTTGTGGTTAATTTTGAGATCTTGATTAATTGATTTGATATGAATGTTTATGAAATTTTGGAATTATGAATGTTGATGTTCCTTTATAATGAATGTTTATGGAATTATAAAATTACGAAATTATGATGAATTTTTGTAGAGTTGGTAATTTGATTAGTGGACTATTTTGTGAATCACGAGTTTTATATTTTGGATGATTTATGAATGTTTGTACATTTGATTATCTAATTAGAGGCTTACTTTTCTAATGATGAAATTTGTATTTTTGTAGATTTATATATTAATGTAGAGTTTTATATTTGTGCATTGTGAGGATTACTCTTAATTTTGAAACTTGTATGTACCGTTTGCACATATGTTGAACAATGTCACATCGAGATTCGTTGGTCGAAAAAATAGGAACAAAAAAGCTAAAACCGTTGAGGATCCAGAAGTAGACCCTACTACTGAAGATATGGTCTATGTTCCTGAGTTAGCGAACTACAATGTCGTGGAAGATGCTCAGAGTCACGCTTCCACAAATATTACATATTCAACTGATTCAAAATTCAAGTATATACATCGTGGTTCCCTTAAATCGATCATTCATACCTATATATGTATTATAAAACACAATCCTAGGGTTAAATACATTATTGAAAAGGCAGGATGAGACCGTTTATTGACCATGGATGTAGTAGATTCGTCACATGCATTGATTGACTATGTTGTTGAGCGTTTTTGGGATACTACAAACACTTTTCACTTCTTTGGTGAGATGGGGTTTACACCGCTTGATTGGGTCATGTTGAAGGGATAAAGTATTGGTGTTGGTAGTGATATTCCGTATGACACGGCGAAGTACCAATTTGAATATGTCCGGGCGCATATTTTTTCAGAAATTAAAGATACTGAAGTTTGTAAAAGAGAACATATTCCCGCAGTGGGTTTCAGATGCAATTACAGTTGTATTTTTGAGCACATATTTTGATCCAGGAACATTTGTTGTGGCTCACGATGATAGCATACTTGCTGAGAGAGTGGGAAAAGCCTTTTGTATGTATGTTTTGGGACAATTTTTCTTTTTGAATGTTAAAAACTATATTGATGTTGGATGGTTAGCTGCTTTTGAGGATCTTAATGCAGTTGGCAATTATGACTGGGGTGGTGGTGCTTTTGCGAAATTATATTCGGGACTCGGGGCATCTGGCAGGGGACAGAAGTCACTAGCCGGACCCTTCCAAATATTGGAGGTAAATTTCTTAATTCTGTTTATACTTCCTTTAAATGTTTATTTGTTGGTAATTAATTTATTTGGTTGGTTGTCTTGACATACTAGTTTTGGGGGTAAGAACATCAAAGAACCCAACGAGTGATAGTGAAGCAGTGTGGCATAGAAGTTCTCGGTGGAAGGATACAAGAAGGAAGAATATTGATATTGTTCGCTCTAGGAATTGTCTTAATCAGCTGACTGTAGACGATGTGACCTGGCGACCGTGGGATTCCGTCATCTTAGTCCTTGACATTGATATTGGACGGAAAGCATCGGAGCTCTCAGAAAAAAGGGTTATATTTTCTTGGCTAGGCACTGTGAGTTGATAATTTATTTTGATAGCACTGTTCTTTATTTTCTTTGATTTTTTTATATTTAATTGGTTTATTTTTTGATAGTTATTTTATTTGCACAATATAACGTGTACATCGAAGAACGGTGTTGGAGGAAAAACCATTATATTTTTAGCATTCCCAGGAACCCACCTACTCGTATTGCCAACCTCAACAATGACGAAGCAAATCAGCTGAGGGAAAGCGATTTGGTCGATGCAACGGAATTAGTGCATGTTGTTACGTATGATTTGTATATTGAGTATTGGCGACATGTACTAACTTGCAGAAATATACCACCAAAGTCGATTGGGAGGTCGAAACATACAGGTATGCTGGTGACCGTATTAAACACAACATCCAAGAACCTGATGAACATGTACCCATTCCGCCTCAACAACAATTATCATACGTAAGTATACAACAAACCTTTTTTTAGTATATAAAAATACGTGAGAATGTGATTTATTTATTTTCATAACAGTTCGAAGCTTATGGTCTGGTTCAACAATATGTCGATTTTTTACGCAACATTTTCGTAAGTTTACATTAAATGAAACGAAGGATATAATGGAGTTTATCATGGAAAAAGATGAAGAAATACGGGGTCTACAAAATCAGAACAACAATTTGTTACAGCTGGCCCATTTTCGTACGCAACAACCACCCCTTGGGTTTGACACTTTTTCTCAAACTATGCCACCATAAATGTGGAATACCATGGGCCATGGATCATCATCAACAATGCCATCAGTTAATTACACATCGAGATCATCTTTACCTCATTTTATGCTACCGTGATCGGCGCCTGGGAATCAAGATACAGATGGGTAGTCTTTCATTTGCATTGTATTGTCATTCGAACATACATTTATTATCTTTGATTTATCTTTTATCTGATTGGAATTGTCACTTCAAAAGACTTTTCTTATCTTTGCTTTGTCTTTTATTTTCTTTCTTTTGTCATCTCCAAAGAAACTTTTTAATTTTTGTTTTGTCTTTTATACCTGCTTTGTATTGTCATTTCAAAAAAGATATTTATTACTTTGTCTTTTTATCTGCTTGGTCTTGTCATCTCAACTGACACTTCATATGTTTGATGCGTCTATTCACCCTACTTTCCTCAATTTAGTTAATTTTTAAAATACTAAGAGTGTGTAGTCATATCAACACTTAAATACTTATCTTAATATGCATATAAATTGAACACTCGATTCTCCAATTATACAAACCAAAACTGCAAACATCAACAACCAATGACATACTATGAGAATAACACTGACTATTATGCTTTTTCTTCTTCTTCTTCTTTTTCTTCTTCTTCTTGTGATGATGATAATAATAGTTTGTACTCATCAGAAGAAGATTTAGTTGCATTGAGCCAAAATAACCAAGCAGTCACTTTGGGATTGATCGTTTCAAGTATGAACTGGCCTCATACTCGTATCCAAATACCAAGAGAACATGAGGCCGGCGCAATACTTCTATGGAAAGATTACTTTTGTAGAAACCCTATGTTTCCACCTAATGTATTTCGTAGAAGATTTAGAATGCGGCGAGAATTGTTCAACCGTATTTTGGGAGATGCCGTAGCAGTAAATAATTATTTTGTTCAAAAAAAGATGCTTGTGGCGTTCTTGGATTAACCCCTCATCAGAAAGTTACAGCAGCAATACGAATGTTAGCTTATGGATATGCGGCCGATGCAATAGATGAGTAGTTACGCATTGGAGAAACCACTGTTTTGGAAACAACTCGTAGGTTTTGTAAGACGATTGTGCATTTGTATGAGAAAGAATATTTTCACACACCAACTGAGCGTGATGATGAACTGTTGCTTAGGGAGAACAAAGATAGGGGATTTCCAGGGATGCTGGGTAGTGTAGATTGCATGCATTGGAAAAGGGATAAATGCCCATCGGCGGAATCAGGGGCTTACACTGCGTAAAAAAGGAGTGAAAATATTGTGTTGGAGGCAGTAGTGTCATATGATCTCTGGTTTTGGTATGTATTTTTTGGTTTGCGGTTCAAACAATGATATTAATGTGATGAAATATTCTTATATTTTTAAAAAGCTTATCAACGGGAAAGCACCACCAGTGAACTTTGTGGTAAACGGACATTCATATGATATGGGATATTATCTTGGTGATGGTATATACCCAGAGATTGCTACTATTGTGATTTCTATTAAACATCCAGATTCCCAGAAAAACAGAAATTTTCAGCAATGCAAGAGGGTTGCCGAAAATATAGAGCGAGGCGTTGGTGTACTGCAAAATCAATTTTCCATCTTCAAGCAACCTGCAAGAATGTGGAATCCAGACGTACTTGCATATATCATGAAAACTGTTATCATTGTACATAATATGACAGTGGAGGATGAACGTCTACCCGATGATTGTCCACATGAATATGATCAACGCCGCAACCATGCACCGGTAAGTATTTCGAGACAACATAGTGCTGAACTTTCGAGAATGAGAGTTGAGCAACGCCGATGTGCAGTACAGAACAAAGATACGCATATTCGTTTGCGAAATGACTTGATCAAACACTTATGGTCAGGTTTTGGAGACGAATAACATTTTTGAAACCATGCGGATAGGTTTTGTGAGTATATCTCTTGTAAACCCTCCCGATACACCACTCGGACGCTAGGGGCACCTAGGGGTTTAAAGGCTTGTTGCACTTGCTAAGTGCAGCCGCGATGCCTGCGAAAGTGAGTTTAGGATTACTTTTTAGCTCTTTTATTATCAATATGCTTACTATGTTGTAATGAATAAATTAACGGAAGTATCATAAATAACCAATATCACTTATTCAGGACAACAATACACCACTAGATGTCAAGATATCTCATTTTCGCCGGAGTCGCGGTTGCACTTAACACGTGCAACAAGCCTTTAAACCATTAGGTGGCCCCGAGTTATATCTAGTGAGGGTTTACAAAGAGATATACCCACAAAACCTATAATCAAACCGTCAACGAGTGGTACGACGCCCTGGATGACGATCTAAACATCTTCGAAGAACAATCAACACAAAAGGGTTGTATTTTTCCATCACCCTCGGGATCTCGAAATGAGGTTGGTGCCTGAAATCTGAACCTTTACATCTTCTACATTCCTCAAGAGATCCCGCAACAACTTTGTCATCAGTTTCATTCCTAATTCTTCTTTCATTTACCTTAGCGGTTAAAGTTAAAAATTGTAGTACTGCCCTTCCTATTTCCTGAAATCGACAAAAAAGGTCTGCTCTGTTCCGGTTATTTGGGTTACCAGTTTCATTACAGAAGTTAGCATGGATATGTTCTAACCATTCCATGCTCATTGAACCATTCATCCGACATTCATGACCCCTTGTTGGATAATATAATACTAAGTTTCGACAAAGAGATAAATCTTCCTCTATGGTAAAATTATCAGCATTAATATTAAAATTTTGGTAAGCCATAATTCTAAACCGGAGAGTTAAAAATAATCTTTGAATTATGTTATTTGAAATGTGGAAGGTTTGGTTTCCAAATGGGAACAAATGTGTATATATAGGCCTTTTTTAATGGAAATAATTTTTCAATTTTCAATAAAAGAGTAAAGCATGATATTGAAAGAAGTGACGACTCTGTTCTGTTCCAGCCTAGTGGGTAATTAAAAACAGTCTATTCGATGGATGACTAGAAAGACTGTGGACGCCTAATTATGAAAGGTGTTTGGTCTGCGTGCAACGACTAAAGCATGATATAGAAAGAAGTGACGATTCTCTTTTTTTCGAGATTGGTGGGTCCATAATAACAGTCTATTCAGTGGAATCCAACGTTTCAATTATTTACTTTGTCAATGTTAAAAATTTGAATAATCTCACTTATCTACTCATGTAGGTTACGAGTAGATAGGCTAATATCATGAGTGTCTAGTCTTTTATCGTGTTGATGTTAATGCGAAAAAATGAGTGGTTGGTTTAATTTTTCATCTGACTTACTTAATTACTGGAAACTTAAAGTTTTCATTAATTCAAACAAAAGGTACATTGGAAGTTCATTAACATTTAAAATAAAACTATTAATTCAAAACTAAACTAGAAATTTTATCCTCTTAATACAATTCAGATAAATAAATATATGAATCATAAAAGTAGAAACTAAAACTTTCAATCCATTAATAATCATAATAATTATGGTTTCAGCTAATCCGAGAACGCTTTAAGCTTGACTTTTCCTTCTCTGCAAAATGTATGCCTTTCTAAGTTCGATGTAATCTTTTGTTACAACATCCAACCCGGAGACATCCATCATCATTATGCGAAACTCGTCGTCTGCTTCTTTCTTTGCGTCAAATTTTTCTTTCCTAGCTTGTTTTGTTGCAAGCTTTGCCGAAGACTCATCTAGTTTGGCTGCAAACTCGGATTCTCTCTGCGCCATCTTCATTTTTGTTTGTTCTCTGTAATTGGTATTGAAGTTTTGTTGCTCTTTAATAATTATTTCCATCATTTCCTGTTGGCCACTGGATTTTGCTCTCCCTGTTTTCTTCAGTCGTTTCGCCTCTTTTTTCCCAATATAATAGTTATATGTGTTAGGTATATCTCTTATTTCTTTATCGCCACTGGAATGGTCTTGAATTGTTTCCTATCTTTCCCGGTCTTCTTTGCCACTTTCAGAATCTTCTTCAGCTTGTGATGAATCGAAAACAGTTGTCGATCGACGCGAATATTTATATTTTCTAACATAATTGTGTAGCACTCTTCATGCTTAAATATTTTGCCACAATTAGCTTCCTTGAAAAGCTTCCTTACTTCTTCAATCTGTTATTTTTTTAAAAAAAGTTTAGTGAACGATATACAACTCAAAATAATAATGTACGGGATAAAAATTAAACGGGTACTTACCTTTGTTTCGGGTCCCCAACCAGTATGGTGTTCATGTTCCACTTCCGCCTCTTTTGCAGAGTAAAGCGCCACATCTTTACTTATTCCCTGAAATTGTTTCTTAATGGAGTCAAGTGCGCTCCGGCATTGTAGATATGACTTCTTTCATCCCACGTAAGATGCGAGACCATAAGTTTTCTTCTGATTGATCAGAACCAACACTAGAATCTTGATATATTGATAAATGAATTCTACACATCGTTACATCTTCAAATGTAAAAAAATTTGGACCTCGTGGTTTAGGTGCCATAATTCTAACTGATTTGAAAGACAAATATATGAAACTAGTGAAATTTTTCTCGTATACAAATGAAATGGGCTAGTAGTATATGAAATACTCAACCAATTCATTTATATAGGTATACTAAAAGATAGTCGTTACAGCGGTAAGAAATCTCAATGGTAAGAAATCTCAACGGTTATTACAAGAGGCGCTCATATACACCACCGCCCCACACATGCGTATTTTTGGCTAACACTTACAAATAGGCGCAAGTTTGGATAACGCCCATAACAAGCGTAAATTTGGTGCACGCCCAAAACAAGCGTAAATTTGATGAACGCTTAAGTACCAAGCGTTCGCGAGGTTAACGCCCCGCTGGACGTGCTCTTGGGTGAACGTCCAATACAAGCGACGCCAGGTACGAGATGGAAAGGTAATGTCACGCCTGGCACGAGACGCATATGTAACTTCACGCTCCATAATATTCGTGTTTGGTCCAGTTTTGGGATCAATTTTGATCCCAAATAGAGAAAAGATGGACCAAAACCGAAATATAGTCGCTCCAGTATAATTAATTTTGGACAGACAAAAGACTAAATTTAAATTTGATCCAGATTATAATCACCGATTGTGGATGCTCACACTAAATGACTAAAGATATCATCAAATTTGTTTGGAACAACAATTGACAACTCCCAAGTTCTGTCTTTTTTAGAAGGCAGAACTTCTCAGAATACGACTGGAACTGTCTACTCAATTTAGTGTGTCATCAACTCATTAGTCATTCCTAAGGAACTTCATTTTTCTGGTTCACCTAGACTTGACTGCATGGTGTGGCAGTTGATAAGATTTTAACAAATTAAGTGCCTGATAGATTAGTGAACGGAATAAACTATAACCATATGGCAGGGCTATTGGCCACAACTTATCAGAGAGCTGAAAATAGCAGTATTTCATTTTGATGGCAACCCAAATGTAGTATAGACAGAGAGAAATATAGAACGGTTAGTTTGAATTTTGAAACTGTGTTCATAAATTTGATATAGACAGAGAGATAAAGGCTCTTGAACCTTTTTTTTAAAGCAAAAGAATGATATTTTCTCATTATAATTAGATACTTCTAGTGCATTCCATAGAATACAAAATCAAATTTGGTCAGATTTAACAAATGCATCTCAAAGCCTGCTAAGGTTACTTACCCCGGGCTCACAATCATTCAGAAGCGTACATAACTAATTCGGGATATCTATAATCTACCACTTTGGTCCTAAAAAAAAGTGATACTTTTTCACTTTTACCATTGTGTGTCACTTTTTTTTCTAAGACTACTTCGAGCCTACATTAAGCCTAAGAAGCAATTGTTCCGAACATATATATATATCTGTAACTCAGGTCCACCCAAACAAAAAGTTCTCTTCTTAACAGCTAGATTCTTAAAACTATGATCATTTTTCTTCATTAGCATGATTGTTAAGCTATTAAACATGATTAGTTCTTCATAAAATTATATATGACCTCCAATAAAAATAAGTCTCTCATATATATTCATTCTTTCAGGACGATTATATTTATTCAAATTGCCAGTTATTATTCTTCTTTTTTTTCTATTTTTGTCCCTTGTGTGTTCCACAAATGATGCCCATTAATTGGTTGTCCATTCAGAAATAATTTGATAAGAACGTGTAGTTTTCAGATTGAAGCGACAGAAATAAAAACAACATCAGGCGTAGTAGCACAAGACTATTTTCACGTGGCTTGGGGCCCCAATCCCAAAGGCCAAACCTCATTCACGCCTTGATTATTTCCTCCAAAAAAAATTTGTATAGGCCTTCAAATAATTATAATAAACAGCATTAATAATATTAATAATCTCTGTCCAAATTCCGATTAAAATTTCATAAATATATAAAATCTTTACACACAAATGAAGTCGCTGTTCCTTCTTCTTCTTGTTGTCTCTAAAAATAATCTCTCCGATTTGTTTTTTAATAATCTAGTAGTATTTTTCTTTTTTCTTCCTCCGGTTCGAACTTGGGATGACTCGGTACAAGGAAACCCTTATTGCCATCTCCATATATTATCCGGGGTAGCAAAATATATTTTTGCCAAATGTAAAAACCGAAAAAAAAAGAAAAAGAAAAATGTAACAAACCCATTTTGACTCACTCGTGCCGATCCATAGCCAGATAAGACAGTAGTTACTATCTGCTGATCCAACTCAGTAAATTCCGCCGGAGTCGATAGAACTGGACATTTAACGAATCCACATCAAATAAACTTTCTCCTTGATTTTCAATGTCCATTTTTTTCATTTTCTCACTACTCGACTCACTTCTTCTCGATCGCTGCTTTTCGTGTCAATACCGAGTTAGAATTCGAGTTTGTAGAGAATCCAGAAATGGGTCCTTCGATTACCAAATAGATTTCTCAGAAAGCGTATGTAAGAGAGGCCTAGATTCAGGCCAAAAATCAAACTTAGCACTTAGGCCAACGTGACAATATCGTTGAAAATCCTCGATATTCACTAACCGAGCTGAGTTACTAAATGACTCAGGATGTGAAATGAACAAGAGAATCTCTTCAAATACCGTCTCATCACATGGAATTGCTAATGGACCGTGATTATTGAATCCATATTCTTCTTCAGCTTGAACCAAGAGTTTCTTGAAAACTGGATGATTCAAATATGTTGCCCGAACTACAAATCTTCTGCAACTTGACCCAACTGTTACCGCGACGTATCCAGCTGGAACATCCGATGGAATTCTAGCATCACCGTTAGTTAGGCGAGATGCGGAGGCGGCCTTTAGACGCCATCGGCGGAGCATTTGCCTGAGCCTGACAATGTGACGGATTTTGCAGCATTTTGAGAAACCTGCAGACATTTTGGAGAATTGTTGATTGAGTTTTTAAAAAATGTTGTGTATGGGAAAGAGAGAAATGTGAGAGAGGAAAGGTTAAAGAGAGAGAGAAATGAGGGGTTTGGAGGGAAGAGAGAAGGGGGCTTTTTTTATAAATGATAGGATACTAAAATACCCTTGAATTATGGGATAATAACAAAGTTGTAAAAGTATAAACCTCTACTCAACTCAACTACTGCTTTGTGTTGATTGAAATTGGATAAACTAATCATAACAAGTTGGAATCAACTAAAACTTGGTTAAGACTCATCTTTTTACGTGTGAGATGATCCTAGACCCCAAAGGCCAAATCAAATGAGATGTATAAAGTGAACCAGCTTGAATTCAAATACCCAAAGATGTAGTGGCTATACATGCATGATTCATCTCATGGCTATAACTCATTTCGTTATTGTATTTTTTTTTTTCAATCGACGACGAAGAATTGATGTTGACGAATTTCAAAAAAAGTACTATGTATCATCTCGGAAACTATATTATTGTATTACAATAACATTGACCAAATTAGATTCATATAAATATAGCCAACTGATTTCTATTTCTATTTTCTATTTTTATTATAAATTCCTAGCTAGTTGAAAATGTACTGTTTTCACTTTTAACGCTTATAGAAGTTGGAAATATGCTCGTGCTCGGATATGTTGGTAAGTCAAAAAAAAAGGAAAAAACGAACAAACTATTTAAGCTAGTAATATAAAAGGCGGCAACAATATAAATAACAATGGATAAAAAAATTATTTTTATTTTTATTTTTAAAACGTAAGAAGTAAAAGTTTTTATCTATAATAATAAGAATTCACACTCCTATATATGAGACTAAAATATTATTTTATTTTTTTCCGAAACAAATCTTTTAAGAAAATATCCGATTCAATATTTTTACTAGCATCTCTATTATATTGGTAAAACCATTGAATGGTAATACCCTTTTTAAGTCATGACTAAAATTAGTTTCTCACTGACCTGCATTTCCACCCATACATATGAGTATATCGTTGAATAGTAATACTCTTCTAAGTTCTAAGTCACGATTAAAATTAGTTTCTCATTGGCCCTCATTTCCATTTTCCACTCATACTTACATCATTGAATAGTGATACTCTTGAGTCATGACTAAAATTATTTGTCAAATATTAACAATTTCAAAGAAACTACCTCTATCATAATTTATCCATCTTAAGGTTTCGGCATTGATGGAAAGTAGGGGTCGATCGACTGCAGTGGTAATCGGCGCGGTCCGTGCTGCTGCAGTAGACCAAGGTAAAAGGTTAAAACCCACCACCTGACCACCACATGTGAAAAGCTGGAGGCTTGATGGACCCATATCTTATATAAATAATAAATAAAATTTATTCAGTTAAAAATACGGAATACAGAAAAATAACAATGTAATAAAATAATGTTTGAAAAAGTGTCTAACCTAGACCCCATGTGCAACGATTCCCCCTTTTTTGTCTTTCAAAAATCAACGGCCAGTTCCTCATAATAAAACATCTTAATTAGTATTTTACTACTCTTAAAATTAGAAGATGATACGATTATAATTAATACCCTCCCATGCAAATAAGATTGGAAAAATATTGGTGGATAGAGATTTTTTTTTGGTGTGGATTCATTCCCCCATGCAAAATAAGGCATTTTTCGTTTGTCCCAGTAGTTAGGGTCCATATGTGTCTTATAATCTAGCTTACCCACTGACAAAACATTGAGGATGAAAATGAAAATATGCTTATCTCAACCTAAAAATGTTAATACTCTTAATGTTAAATGGTCTTCTCTTTTTTGTTTTTGTTTCCCCTCGATTTTGTGGATTTCCTGTCCCCAAAAAGATCTTACTGTTTTCCCTATAAAGAAAGTGAACAATAAAACATCACAAGATTTTCAAGAATATTTGTACTGTTTTATGATTTTGAAATTAATAGCTAAGATAATTACGGAGAAACTAATAAACTAGTGGCCTTCTCGTAATATAGTCGTAGGTAAATGGTTTAATTTGAAGAGCCACTCGTGTCCTCTGATATGATCCAACTTTCGTGGTTTCTTTTGGCTTTTAAGCGATAATTATGGGAAAATTTCAGTAGTTGTAGGACCCACTATTTGGTGATATGGCAGGATTAGCCTTGTTCGTCCACGTTTTTACACAGTTCTCCAAGAATACCGTTAGATTTTCTGTTTACGGTTCAAGGTGGGACCTTTTGCTTTTATCCCTCGAAAACGGGGTTAAGGAATCGGGTTGTACTTTCTCGTTCTGCTGCTGAAACCGTTTTAGATTATAGAGGGTACAAAAGTTAAGGACACATACGGACCATGCAGTCACGGATTAGCCTTTTAAGTGATCATGCTAGATTTTGTTTACCAAATTAAACATATGCCTAGCTTAAGCTAATTGTGTTTTAAGCATATTTTCAGATAACTATATAAAAAAATTATTTTTATTATTTTGGTAAAAATGTAAAGTCTTATAAGATGAGTGTATCATAGAGGTAAATAGAATGTAAACAAAGATGATTCACTAGGTGGTTTTGTCTTGGATATTTTTAGCTTCAAATACATCATGAACTTAGAAAGAAAATTAATTAAATTTTTAAAAAATTTATTGAGAATAAAAAAGATGGGATAATTGTTCAAATTAATTAGAACAAAATAATCTTAAACATGACTAATACTATAAACCTGCCTGCTAATAATAAACTAATTAGTTGTTCAGTTATGTTATATAGCTTTGTAGGTCAAGATTAACTACTTTCTAAACACCCCAAGACCTTTGTCACAGAAACAGAAAAACTATGCGGAATTTAAACAAAAACATAAAAAATTATAGTGGTTCGGCGATATGCCTGCTCCACTACAGCAAAATAAAACTTCTTATTGAAAACTCAGAGAATAAACAATTTGTTTCTTCTCACACCTACAATTCAGACTTTAATATAGTAACCAAAGGATTATGGCCCCTATTTATAGGTCTAGGAATAATCTAAAATCTGCCTAAAATAGAAGTCCTACATATAGAACTAATTCCTAATAGAAATCAGATTCCTAAAATAACTTGAGGAGGTGCAAACTGATTTTAGGAAATCAGTTTGGTGTTTCCTAAAATCAAAGTGTTTCCTAAATCGAGCCAATCTAACAATTCTTCACCTTGGTAAGATTTCTAGGACAACTTCACTATTCTCTGATTTCTCCACCTTGGCATGAAATCTGAACATTCCATTTCCTTCAAACTTTTGTTGGCTTTCACTCATCCGAAGATGTTTCACTTCTTCAATCATCATAAAGATGCTTCACTCCCTTATAGGGCTTAACATGTGCTCGAAAGCACCACCACACCCGAAGGTGTTTTCAAATTTGCACAATCCTGATTAAGTTTAGACAATGTCTAAACTTTTCACCCGTCACCACCTTGGTGAGCATGTCGTTGGATTATCGGCAGTTCAAACTTTTTCCAACAAAATTTCACCTCTTCAATAATTTCTTGTACTTTATGATATCTTACATTGATTTGCTTTGTTCGAGCATGATAAACTTGGTTCTTAGCTAAATGTATCGCACTTTGACTATCACAATACATCCTTACTTGTTCTTACTGATTTCCCAATTCATCAAACAATCATTTCCTCCAAATGGCCTCTTTTATAACTTATAAAGAAGCCATATATTCAGCTTCAGTTGTCAACAATGCTATTGTAGATTGTAATGTTGACCTCCAACTTATCGGTCCACTTGCAACTGTGAAGACATATCCAGTTGTAAACCGAATTTTTTCCAAATCACCAGCGTAATCAGAATCACAATATCCTACTACTTTGTAACCAGTTCTCTCGTTCCGTGAGAACTTCAATCCAACATCCACGGTACCTTGAATATATCGCAGAATCCACCTCACATCATGCCAGTGTTCCTTCCCTGGATTATGCATATATCTACTAACCATACTAACAACTTGTGAAATATCAGGCCTAGTGCATACCATAGCATACATAAGGCTCCCAACAACACTTGCATACTATATTTCATCCATTAACCTCTGCTCCTCTACCGTTTTAGGTGACTGTTCAACATTCAATTTAAAGTGTCGAGCTAGAGGTTGAGATACCGTCTTAGACTTGTCATACAAACCAAAACACTTTAACACCTCCTTCAAATAAGACTTTTGAGAAAGATAAATAGTGCCAAATTTCCTATCTCTCTCAATTTTCATCCCCAAAATCTTCCTTGATTCACCGAGATCTTTCATCTCATATTCACTGCTCAACTGATATTTCAACCATTGAATCATCACCTTACTCTTAGACGCAATAAGCATGTCATCAACGCAATAAGCTGTTTGAAGTATACACACGAGTTATAGTTGATGCTTGAGGACTTTTGTGTCTTCATAAACTTGTCGAATCGTTTGTACGATTTCCTTGGAGACTTCTTCAAACCATACAACGATCTCTTCAAGTTACATACCCAATATTATTTACCCGCTACTTCATACCCTTCAGGTTGCTTCATATATATCGTCTCCTCCAAGTCACCATGTAAGAATGCAGGAACAGATCAGACTTGTACTCACTACCATTATCCAATCTTAAGGCCTTCACTTTCCTACCGGTCTTCATCTCGACCTTCTTTTTCCACTTCAAAAATATTCCTAAAATTTCATCCTTTGTATTCATGGTGTACACCCATACTCTTCTGGTGAAGTCATCTATAAAGGAGACAAAATACCTTTTATCTCCCAAAGATGCAGTCTTTGAAGGTCCCCATACATTTGTGTGAACATAGTCTATAATTCCCTTGGTGGAGCTTTTACCGGTCATAAACTTCGTTCTAGTTTTCTTCCCCTTCACATGATGTTCACAAAATCCCAACTTGTTGTATGATTTTGTGCCTTTCAACAAGCCTTGCGAATTTTGCAAAGCCTTTTCTATGGTATGCCCTAAATGCATATGCCAGAAGTTGGTAGTGTCCTACTCAACACTATCATATACCGCTGTTATTCCTTCACTAACACTTGTATTTCCTTGTATAAAATACAAATTCCATGTTTCCTAGCTTTCATGATAACTATTCTATTTGAATAAACCTTCAACACTCCACCTTTAAATTTCATCTCAAACCCTTAGGAGTCAAGCTCACCTAGTGAGATCAGATTTTTCTTCAACACTGGTACATACCGAACATCTTCAAGTTCTTGAACGACGCTATCATTCATCTTCAAAAAAATCCTCCCAATCCATTCAACTTTACAAGTATTGTTGTTACCCATAAACACTCTTGGTCCATCAAACTTTTCAAACTTAACGAACCAGTCCGCAACTAGTGCGGATTCATAAACAGTCATCGAGAACTTGTCATCTTCATCATCTTCAATCTTACCAGACTTGATTCCTACAACGTTTGCGTCCAAGATCTTCTTCTTGTCCTTATTCTTTGCTTTAGGACTGTCCTTCTTCCAATATCAAGTTTGATGACAAAAGGAGCATTCATCATATACCAAAATCTTTGATTTGGACTTCGGTTTGAACCTTGATTTACCTGATTTTCTCTTGTCAGACTTCCCTCTGACTGTCAAGGCATCACTAGTCGTTTCCCTGTTCAAATCTCTATCCCTTTGCCTAATATCATAACTTATAAGTGCAACAGTCACATCATCAAACTGAGTGTTTTATCCTCTATCTTATTCGACAAACTATCAATGAAGGTCTCAACGAATCAAGTAGAGATGCCAAAAAATAGCAAGTCTTGATTTCATCATCGAATTTCACAATGATATTAAGTACATTAGCAATCAATCTATTGTACTCAATGAGGTGTTCGATTATAGAGGTACTTGGTTTCTTGTTGAATCTGAAAAGTTTTTTTTGCATCATAGTGCGGTTCAAAAAACTTTTCACCATATACTTGTCTTCCAGACTCTTCCACAACTTGTAAGATATCTTCTCATTCATCACATGGTACTTTTGATCATTTGTAAGGCACAAACGAATGGTGTTGCAAGCCTGACGATTCACCTTTTCCCATTCAACGTCTGTCATCTTTGGTTCAACGGGTTTTTTTCTTCTAATCGGCGTGCTCTATGTCTTGCTGACTCAAAGCATCATGAACTTCATATTTCCACATGGTAAAATTGTTCTTACCATCAAATTTTTTACTTCAAACTTTGCGTTCAACATTGATTTCAAACTCAACATCTTCACCTCCAACTTTTGTTACTAACTGCAAACAAGCTAATTCTAGAGGAAACCCTAGAACTGGCTCTGATACCAGTTTGTTGTATTCAAGATTAACTATTTCCTAAACACCCCAAGACCTTTCTCACATAAACAAAAAAACTATACGGAATTTAAACAAGAACAAAAATAATTATAGTGGTTTGGCGATGTGCCTACTCCACTGCAGCAAAATAAAACTTCTTATTGAAAACTTAGAGAATACACAATTTGTTTCTTCTCACACCTCTCACAATTCAGAATTTGATACAATAACCAATGGGTTATGACCCCTATTTATAGGTCTAGGAATAATCTAAAATCTGCCTAGAAATAGAAGTCTTAGATAAAGAACTAATTCCTAATAGAAATCAGATTCCTAAAATAACTTGAGGAGGTGCAAACTGATTTTAGGAAATCAGTTTGGTGTTTCCTAAATCGATCCAATCTAACAATTCTCCACCTTGGCATAAAATCTGAACATTCCATTTCCTTCAAACTTTTGCTGCTTTCACTCATCCGAAGATGTTTCACTTCTTCAATCATCATAAAGATGCTTCACTCCCTTATATGGCTTAACATGTGCTCGAAAGCACCACCACACCCGAAGGTGTTTTTAAATTTGCAAAATCCTGATTAAGTTTAGACAACGTCTAAAGTTTTCACCCGTCACCACCTTGGTGAGCATATCCTTTGGATTATCGGCAGTTCCAATTTTTTCCAACAAAATTTCACCTTCTTCAACAATTTCTCGTACTTTGTGATATCTTATATTGATTTGCTTTGTTCGAGCATGATAAACTTGGTTCTTAGCTAAGTGTATCGCACTTTGACTATCACAATACACCCTTACTTGTTCTTACTGATTTCCCAATTCATCAAACAATCTTTTCATCCAATGGCCTCCTTTATAACTTCTACAGCAGCCATATATTCAGCTTCAGTTGTCGACAATGCTTCTGTAGATTGTAATATTGACCTCCAACTTATCAGTCCACCTGCAACTGTGAAGACATATCCAGTTGTAGACCGAATTTTTTCCAAATCACCAGCGTAATCAGAATCACAATATCCTACTACTTTGTAACCAGTTTTCTCGTTCCTTGAGAACTTCAATCCAACATCCACGGTACCTTGAATATATCGCAGAATCCACCTCACATCCTGCCAGTGTTCCTTCCCTGGATTATGCATATATCTACTAACCATACTAACAACTTGTGAAATATCAGGCCTAGTGCATACCATAGCATACATAAGGCTCCCAACAGCACTTGCATACTATATTTCAGCCATTAACCTCTGCTCCTCTACTGTTTTAGGTGACTGTTCAGCATGCAATTTAAAGTGTCGAGCTAGAGGTTGAGATACCGTCTTAGACTTGTCATCCAAACCAAAACTCTTTAACACCTCCTTCAAATAAGACTTTTGAAAAAAAATAATAGTGCCAGATTTCCTGTCTCTCTCAATTTCCATCCCCAAAATCTTGCTTGCTTCACCAAGATCTTTCATCTCAAATTCACTGCTCAACTGATATTTCAACCGTTGAATCTTCACCTTACTCTTAGACGCAATAAGCATGTCATCAACATATAAAATTAAGTAGATAAAGGATTCATCTTGGAGATGTTTGAAGTATACACAAGAGTTATATTTGATGCTTGTGGACTTTTATGTCTTCATAAACTTGTCGAATCATTTGTACGATAGCATTGGAGACTGCTTCAAACCATACAACGATCTCTTCAAGTTACATACCCAATTTTCTTTACCTGCTACTTCAAACCCTTCAGGTTGCTTCATAATATCGTCTCCTCCAAGTCACCATGTAAGAATGCAGTTTTCATATCGAGTTGTACAAGCTCAAGATCAAACTGTGACACCAAAGCAAGTAAAATTCTAATCGAAGTATGTTTTACCACTGGAGAAAATACTTTATTATAGTCAATTCCTTCCCTTTGTGCGTAGCCCTTAGCCACCAACCTTGCTTTGAATCTTACATTTCTTGTAATTGGAGATCCTTTCTTCTTTGTATATACCTACTTGCACCCGATTGCCTTTTCTACTTTAGGTAGCTCCACCAGCTCCCAAGTCCCATTCTTGTCAAGAGAATCCATCTTTTTATTCATGGATTTCTCCCACTCTACCTTTTTAACTGTCCACACGACTTGTTTATAAGTGAAAGGAATTTCATCTTCTACAATCGATAATACGTATACAAATATATCCGCAAACCGTGCTGGTTGGCGATTATTTCTTCATTCTCTTCTATGAGCAATACTATCATAATATGTAGCTTCTTCCGGTAAATCAGGTTGTATTTCTTCTACTTGTAAATCTGGTTGTGGTTCTTGGGTTGAATCATGAACAATCATCGAGAACTTATCATCTTCAATCTTACCAGACTTGATTTCTACAAAGTTTGCGTCCAAGCACTTCTTCTTGTCCTTATTCTTTGATTTAGGACTGTCCTTCTTCCAATGGAAAGTCTGATGACAAAAAGAGCATTCATCATATGCCGGAATCTTTGATTTGGACTTCGGTTTGGACCTTGATTTACCCGAGTTTCTCTTGTCATACTTCCCTCTGACTGTCAAGGCATCACAAGCCGTTTCCCTGTTCAAATCTCTATCCCTTTTCCTAATATCATAACTTATAAGTGCAGCAGTCACATCATCAAACTTGAGTGTTTTATCCTCTATCTTATTCAACAAATTATCAATGAAGGTCTCATACGAATCAGGTAGAGATGCCAAAAAACAACAAGTCTTGATTTCATCATCGAGTTTCACATTGATATTAAGTGAATTAGCAATCAATCTATTATACTCAGTGAGGTGTTCGATCATAGAGGTACCTTGTTTCTTGTTGAATCTGAAAAGTCTTCTTTGCATCATAATTCGGTTCGAAACACTTTTAACCACATACTTGTCTTCCAGACTCTTCTACAACTTGTAAGCCATCTTCTCATTCATCACATGGTATTTTTGATCCTTTGTAAGGCACAAACGAACCGTGATGCAAGCCTGACGATTCACCTTTGCACATTCAACGTCCGTCATCTTTGGTTCAACGGGTTTTTTTCTTCTAATAGAGCGTTCTCTATGTCTTGCTGACTCAAAGCATCATGAACTTCACATTGCCACATGGTAAAATTGTTCTTACCATTAAATTTCTCTACTTCAAACTTTGCGTTCGACATCGATTTCAAACTCGACATCTTCACCTCCAACTTTTGTTACTAACTGCAAACAAGCTAATTCTTGATGAAACCTTAGAACTGGCTCTGATACCAGTTTCTTGTATTCAAGATTAACTACTTTCTACCCAAGACCTTTCTCACAGAAACAGAAAAACTATGCGGAATTTAAACAAGAACAAAAATAATTATAGTGGTTCGACGATGTGCCTACTCCACTGCAGCAAAATAAAACTTCTTATTGAAAACTCAGAGAATAGACAATTTGTTTCTTCTCACACCTCTCATAATTCAGACTTTGACATAATAACCAAAGGGTTATGACCCCTATATATAGGTCTAGGAATAATCTAGAATCTGCCTAGAAATAGAAGTCCTAGATAGAGGACTAATTCTTAATAGAAATCAGATTCCTAAAATAACTTGAGGAGGTACAAACTGATTTTAGGAAATCAGTTTGGTGTTTCCTAAAATCAAAATGTTTCCTAAATCGAGTCAATATCTAATAGTTAGGATAATTATTTTTATAGCTGCTCTTAAATCGGTAACATGAGTCTAGTTTAGTCTCCGTAGAGTGTAGAGTTATTTGATGATCCAATGATAGGTTTAGGCAGCACAGATCATAATTAAGTGTTGCTATTAACACGATGAGTCCTTACCGTGCTAAGATACCAGTATTGGCGGATTAGTTAAAGAAATTAATTTTGATTAGTTCTTCATTTTGTTATACCGCTGGCACTTATTAATTAAATTAAAGTGTTTTCAATTAATATGCAATTATTCAAAGTTCCAAATTAAAAAAGCCGATTAGGTGTTATTGTGGCTTTTAATTACGATTAAGAGGTTTATGTTGTAGAATGCATAGAATGGAGTATGTTTTATAGAGAGTTTCTCAATGTTAATAGTTTTAAAAGGCCATTTATATCATTTAAGACATTCCCAAATTCAGTTTCTCTTTACGAATGGTCACTCGTAAATTCATGATATCAACCAAGACCGGTAAAACTTCGCATATACCATTATATTGATTCTTTTTCGTTGTTTTAATTTCATTTTCTTTTCTGTAAAATGGATATAAAAATATTGAATTGCTTAATTATCAAAGTCTTAATAGGCAAGTTTTGTTATCAGAATTAGGCTACGCAAATAGGACCATATGTTTATGTTTATGTTTATCACAACAACATAAATATATCAGCCGTCTTATTTGATTGATAACTAATTTTCTCCATCTCCACGAACACATGCACGAAGAGAACCATCATTTTGGTTATGGTATGCGGCGTATGCCGTATATGTGGCCACTACACAAGGGTAATGGAAAATCAGATTTGACACCATGATTTTCTTACTCACAAAAAATTAGAATATTCTAGAATATAATAGGTAAAACTAAAAGGGTGAAAGTACCACTTTTTTTTTTGGATAGAGGTAATATGTATAGTCACTCGTTTTACCATCAAATGTACTCATTAAAATCACAAAGTTATCAATAATCAGCATGTCGATTTTAATGAATATAACCAGGAAAAAATATTGTATTAACATGACCTATATGTATAACTAAGAAAACACTCTTCATCTTGTATTAATCGCATCATAATAGTCCGACACTTGTGAAGTTCCTGTGTTTCTCTTCCTAAAGAAAATGCAATTACATGTCGATTTTTATCTTTGATCCAATAATTCTGGTGTATGAACATGAAATGCTCGATCATTAGGACAAAAAAAAACCTAAACCATTAATGAATAATAATGTCCAACAAAAGCTTACAAAGAGTACTGCAGGTGAAAAAAGAAATTCCCATCGTACATTATCCACTTTTATCTTTCTCTCATCGTTTTCTTTTTCTCCATAACATAACGTATGTTATGTACCCCCAACAAGTAAACCAACCAACCTACTAAAATTCTCAGTCCTTTTTGCATCATGCATGATATTAATTGATCAAACAGATGTACAAGTACTACTACTACTGACTACTGTTGTTTGCTTGCTTTTATCATCATCACCATTATGAAAATGCACGCTCAACTCTAGTATCGTTTTGTTGCTGGTATGCTCTTTTTTGGTGAGTGATCCACAGATGGGGACGGTGCAAAGAATCTATGTGTGTTTCTAAATACATATTTTAATATGATTACGAAACCCACAGATTTTCTTCTCTATATAACAAAAAATTAAAGTAGTTAGTCATAGAGCAGCGCAGAAAGGATAAGCAAAGTCAGAGGAGAAAAAGTTTGTGTGGGGAGTGGTTGTTTAGGACTACACCACATGGGATGATTTTAATCAAAGCGCACATACGTCTAGAAGACAGCCTAAAAGAACCCAAGATACATATATAAAGAAACCAATCAATCTTTAATTTATCCGGATAACTAACCGATAATGTATGTACTCCAGTAAGGTTTTTGAAATGAGAAAGAAGGTAGAATGTGTTACTTTAACCACAGAAACTTGTATTAAAAGGAGTATAAACTACACATCTATTGATCTGAGTATAGAGTATGAAATCTGTCGGTAAATGCGAAAATAAAAATACACCACTCAATTATGATGTTCGTGAGCCATGAGAGAATACTTAGGCTAGTCTGCGGGATGATGATAATAATAGTAGGATAAATAAAACTCTGACAAGCAATGGCTTGAATTGAAATGGCTGCCAGATAAGTTGATAAAAACTATTTAAAAGTTGATACTTCATAATAACTTGATTATCTGCTATGCACCCAGACCAGAGTAGTCACTGTCATTCATTCCCGAGGTATTCGTACATTCCCCCATCGACATGCGTATCTATCTCACTCTCTCAAGAAGTTAAAGCGCACCTCCTAATTCAACCAATTGCACTACTTAGTTCACTCCCCAATCATCAGATTTGATTTGATTTGAATTGATGGGATCTCATCTCCCATCTCTTCCTATAATGAGTGACCTCAGAGCTAGCTCTAGCAACCACAGATAACATAAAAGAATTTACCTAGTTCGGTCTCCTCGAGCATGTTACTCGTTTAATTCTAGAAATGATATTAATTTTGGAAGTTCAAATGTTTGTATACTTGATAAATTGTACCCATTATGTGTTTCCGTCTGCATCTGATATATTTGTCAACATGTTTTAGAGCAAGTCTTATGGGAAGATGTTAGTGTCATGCGTTTCTATTAGATGGAGCTTTAAGAGCTGTTGGATTCTATAACGAGTAGTGAATTCCAGGCTTAGGCTGTCAAAGCAGCGGAAAATCACTTACCCACCCTAGTTTCGAACTTTGATTAAAACTGCGTTGCAAACTTCTCTAGAATATGCGTTGGATTTCATCACTTGGGAGCTTATTTCCAAGACTCACCGATTCCAAAATTAAAAGTTGCAGACTCCCAAAACGGATGATTATAATATATATATATATATATATATATATATATATATATAAATAAAAAACGCTGCTAGGCATACAAATTTATTAGGGGCACAAAATAAGGCATATGCAGACACCATAACACTTAGCTGAGCAGTTTGGGTAACACCCACCATGAAGTTCAGTAATGGGTTGAGCAGTTTGGGAGATACCTTCTGCATCTGATAGGGTATTATTACGTTTAATCATATCGATACGAATATGAGATCGAGGGAAGAGGGATCTAGAACACATGACTTAACCTACGGCACGTTTTCATCTACTACAACTAGAGGTTAATATAAAATATGACCTGTTAACAAACAAAGTTTAGTTTCAAACTCAAATCTTTGAACTTCGGGTAAGTTCAATGATCTCAAAGAGGAATAAAATCCTAGCCTCTAGATATCACATGGACCTTAATTACCTAAGTCATACAGAAATGATTGGATGTAATCCCTCAATGTATCTGACCTTCTTCTAGATACACATATAGCAACTAAATCAGGAAATTGCATGTAATCTATCAATACATGCATTATAATACAACATCACTTACGATTTGACCTAATTTTTATGCATTAGTTTACTTGTCCAACTGCAGATCTTTGACTCCTTTTGTTATATTCGACTCAGCACCTAATTCAAACTTAGACCTAAGAACCACTAGTGATAACCAGACCAGTTGTAATGAGTTAAATTCAGATAAATCAGATCCAAACGGGTTAGTTGAGTCAGAAAACAACAAACAACACGTAGACTTGAGAAAATGTCAAGAGTTCCGGGTAAATCACTAGTGACGAGAAGGAAAGAACTAGACTAGTTGTAGTATTTTAGGAAACAGACCTTAACTTGCCTAAAATGATCCTTCAAAAACTCATCTAACTTCACAAGAATACTGTACTATACCAACAAATAGAGGGGGATACAAAAGTAGTGGGTCAGATGGTTGAAAGGTAAACCAAACAAAGATTCTATAACTTAATTAGTATATTAATCCATCTTATTAGATTAATTAGCCAAATATACTTAAAAGAACTCTAAATCTCTAGCTAAGGTATATTATAAGTATACCAACCTATAGCTAGTACGTACTTTTGATGCAAACTCTTTTCATCACAAGCTTCCATGAACAAAGATTTTAATTCCACAGATTAGATTCTGGATTATATCAAGCTACAATGCAGAAAGGGAAACATTATACTGGCACTACTACTACTAATTCGATTGCATGTTCTAAGGCCGCATTAGAAGGTGGAAAAACTTTTGGTCTTTAAAACTCTGTTTTTATACGAATAAACTATTAAAGCAAGCACATGGTGGGGATCACAATCAAGCATCGTCAATCACCCACCAACCTGAAATCAGAATGCAATACTCTACAAATATTACAAGTTTAAACTATGTTTTTTTTATTTTTCTGGTTATTTTCAGAGACGCCAAAAAACGAATATGGGGTGTTTTCTTTTATTGAAAGTAACCCCATACCTGATGATCATAGATAGAAATATGATTCCCTTTTTAACATATGGGTTGTCTCTATTCTCTTCGCCGCACCAATTTATAGTTAAAAAATTTAAAATCCACCACAATTTTTTAGTTAGACCTGACGTCATAAAGCTAAACTGTCTCCGTTACATAAAAGTTCACTATTTTTCAAAAACTAAAAGCTTACTGGATCATAGTCTCGGGATTAAAGTAATTTTGATACCTGTTAATCTTCACACTCAAGTTTGTAGTAGAGCCAATGTAATAAATAATCCGGCCTGAGTAATGCCATGATCAGTTCTCAATAAATCAAAAACTAAGATTCCTGCTTCACACGAGTATTTCACACCAATTATAGCTCAGGGAAGGAACATATTCCTGCATGCTAATGATCACCATTTTGAAGTACAAATGCAGAAATCCGGAATTTAGGAAAACCTGTTCTAACAGGTTCTGCTTCATTATAATCAGGAGGCTGTCCCAATTAAGCTGACATCATATCTTTTTATCTTTCAATTCTATTGAAGTATCAAATAAGAGTATAAGACTAACAAATAGAATATGAACTTCAATATGCGAAAGTGCCAATGATATTGTACACGGTGACAAAACTACAAAGAGAATGTACCCATGACCTCCAAAATCTGACAAAAATGATTGATGCTAACAAACTACCTAATACCCATATATTTATTTTCAAATCATCTTAATTAACCTTTATTTTTCCTTTCAAAATTAGATGATTGAAGTCTAACCATAGTAGCTATAGAAAAAAAAATGCACCAACCAAATCAGAGATCAATTGAAACTTAGAAAGATAGCGAATTCAGTACACCCACCAAATCACGGATCGGCTGAAGCCTAGAAGGAAACCGAGTTCTATATTACACCGAATGTGAGCACAAAATGTTTCTAAGATTTTAGAGAGTCGAGAACATATGACAACTACAAGACTAGCATAATGAAAACCACAGATAGCCAAAAAAAATTTATCTACGCAGTACTAATTTATTAAACTAGGCACTATCAAAAAGTTGGCCTCTAAATAAATCTTAATGTACATTGAGGTACTACTTCCGTGCAACCAGCAGATCCAATTCTTTCACTACTGAATTTACATTAAACAACTGTCTAGAGCTTTTAATACATCATGTATAACCAAGCAGGAACAGTCAAATGATTAAGATCAGTTATTGGGACTAAATTTGACCCTAATACTTAGGAATAATATTATGATTCATTGATTGATCAATGATATTCATATAGATTAGATAATCAACAATTAATCATCCATACTGTACTTTATGAAGAAATATAATACCATTAATGGGCTGTAAGATAGGATTATTTATTAGGACCATCTACATGTTACCTGTCTTAAGCTGACCCCCAAATGCTTAGAACCGTACATGTGTACTATATTTAAACGTACATACATGCAAGGGTCAACAAGAGATATATTGGTCTCGAGTTAACTGCAAATTTGTGATTCTAATAATCTAAGGGGAGTGGGAAATATAACATGGATCATTCAAATATTTCCGGAAAGTTGAATGATGTGCCTAACTACGAGACATAGAAGCACTTCCGTTGCGGGCTGAATAACGAGACCAATGTATGTACACTCAGTCAGGCCCATTCAATTCGAGGCTAGGCCGCTAGGGAAACGCTGTGAGGATAAATTTGATCCAACAAACACTTTATAACCTCAAAACCAATCAGCCACTTCAAAGAGTACTACTTTAACAGTCAGTGAGACAAACATCAAAGAAACTAATAAACATGTATTTTCACAACAATAGCATGTGTAACAGGGCCGAGCCAGTATTTCTTTCATGCAAACCGAAACAGGTTTAGTTTGAGCAAATGGTAACAAAAGAATTATGGCTAGCAGCTTAAAGACTAGACTGATGCTAATACTAAGCAAACAATGGAAGGCATATTATACACTGTCGAATTAACCAGAGAAATAAATTACCTGGTACAGCAAAAATTCCTTATAAATTCAGGATTCTGCCTCATTCCTTCGCCATTTTTACTTCTTTTAACGGTTATGCTCACTCTTCACAGGTGAATCTTCAATATAGACTCCTGAATCAATCTCTGCCTTTTTACTTTATCACTCTCCCTTTTTTGACTTCTTTGAACAGGGTCGCTCACTGTTCATAGTTGTGTCTTCACTATAGACCTCTGAATCAAGCCCTGCCTTTACCTTACTAGTCTCCCGTTCTCTCTTGATGCTCCTACAAAAGATGTTCCTGTAAGTGGGCTTTCCTCCAAGTTCTAAACGATAATGTTTCAATGAAATTTCCTATGAATTCGAGATTGAATAGGACCCACACGGTTACGTTAATGCACATAAACAAGAGTACAATGTTTCAAACCTCTCTGATTGTGAACCTTCCTCCGCATGTTTATCCAACCAATCAATGCTTCCAGTATGGGATGGAACCAAGGATCCTGAAATGTGTAGTATTTCTTCATCGAAGCTACAAAAAGAAATTTACTATCAACTACCTTTTGAAAGGACCACAGAGAACTGTTCAGAGCTCGGAAACAGAACATGAAAGTTAAAACCCTTATTTTGCAGACAATGTCGACTGCAAGATTATGACATTCATTGTTACTTATCAGTGCTAGGAAGTGCAAAACAAAACTTCTCACCTCTTAACTAAAAAGCGAACTATGCTCCCAACCTTGATCACATGTCGCTTGTGAGATCTACTGGCAAATGTTTCCTCACCATGTTTCTAAATGAAATTTACATAAGATAAATAGATACATATTAAACACACTCTAGCAAAAACCTATCCACTATAGTAAGTAATTTTTTCAACAGGGAATTGAAACAAACAGCTAAAGATACGCGCTTACAATTTTATATCTGAAATCTTTACGAATATTTTCCTGCACTATGGAAACAGAAGAAAAGGCAAGGACGGCAAGATTTATGGAGTCTTCTCCAATCTTCACCACCTTCCCTTCTGCAGTGATAATAGAATCACAAAATTATTCACTTTAACAACAGCATGGTTTAAGGTAAGACCAACAAGCACTTTTAAAAAAGTGTAAAGCGAAAACATTTACACCTCTCAAAAAGTTGCTCAAAAATCAAAAGGGATGAAGAATGTCAACAAAATTAACAGAATCAGAAGGTAAAATCTCATATAAAGAATTCTATTATATGGAAGAAAAAAACATCATGCTGCTTGATTACTAATTTTAAATAGTACCTTAAAAACTCAAAAGTACAAATCTACAGTAGGACCAAATAGAATATGAAAGGTTTCCCAAACTTGATTTTCAATTGCTAAATTGCTGACCACCATTTTGAGAAAAATAGACAGAAGATAAACAGCTACAGACAGATATCATAATATCATACACACTTCTTTTAAGTCTTTCCTGGTGAAGTCTGAATTATCTTAGAGCATGTACAGTTTGGAGACAAAAGCAGCAGTACTGCTAACAAGTTTACTACGATTATACGCAAACTTCTAAATTAAAAAGACAAATCTTCAGCAAGCAAACCACCTAGAATAACAAAACTTTCTGAAAACTAATGCGCAGTTGCTAAATCATTGACAGCCATTTAATGAAAAACATACAGATGATGAGCAGCTACAGAGAGATATCATATAAGCAAGGCCAGAAGGATAAAGCCTCAATTACCTACAAGCATGTCCGGTTTTGGAGAAAAAAGTAGCAGTTTGGCACTCAACTTTACGCCATAAAAAGGATGGACTCCAGGAAGAATTCTCGCAGTTTCATTCCGCACTTGTACGTCATAAGCCAAGACAACACCATCAAACATTTCACTAAACCTGAGAAAGAAAAACTTCCAATGTCAGTAAATAAATTAGAATAACTTCCAATGTCAGTAAATGAACTAAAATAACTAAAAAGGGCTTGTTCATTTTGTTTTCTTCACTTTCTTTGTACCATTTAAGCAACAAAATGATGATAGCTTCTTTGATCTTCTAAAAATATGGGCATTACAAAGGTTATTTCAGTCTTTATTTTGAGGTATTAGAAATTAAATATGTACATGGGAGATGACTTTCAAAAAGTATTGAGAAATGAATATTATTACTTGAGGTATTAGAGAGGAAAATAATGGATGGAGTCATTCATCAATGGCAAAACATTTAGCTTTCTTTACACCAAATCCACCTTCATATAAAATATTACAGATGAAATTATACAAATACTCATGAGAACGAAGTCCCATGATACTAAATCATATCATCATATTATTAAGCCACATCAGCAAATCCACCTCATCCAATACAATAATTCAAATCATCAGACCAAACGTTACCTTTTCAGGTATATCGTAACCGACATTAGTTTGGAAAAACTCAAAACGGAACACCCCATATTGCGTATCTGTTAGATAACTACAAATTGTATCTCTTTCAGAAAGAAATTAGAAACCTGTTTTTGAAAAATTCCCTTTACAAAAATTGATGATTATCCATAATAAAATAAAATGAATCACAGTATCCCATTGATCATTAACCATTGGTTTCATCTGTTTCTATTAAGAAGAATTTGCAGAAATATTATTTCTATTGTCACTCAACATAATCTAAGTAGGAAAGACAGGACTCTGGTGAATCGGTGCAGTATGTGTAAGCAGGAGTGTGAATAGAAAAAACATGTATTATTGCATTGCACAGGAGCTACACAAATTTGGCAACACTTTATGCATGGTTTTGGTGTGACTTGGGTGCAAAGAGGAGGCATTAAAACGATCTTCCATGAGCGACAATCATTTTCTCTCTTGGAAGACAATTTTTTCTGGAATATCCTTCCTATGTTGTCTCTTGGAGATTTAAAATGGAAAGAACCTTAGGATGTTTGAGGAAATACAAAAGGGAAGGACTATCAGACAATCGTCTTAGAAATTAAGGCCAGTATATGATATCCCTTCCCATGATCAAGATGGGGTCAGGTTGTTATGGGGATCTTATTTTTAATGGGAAAAGAAATGTACGGTGAGATTTTTGTGTGTAAGTTTCTCTATGTAAGGTTAGTAGGGAGTGCAAGTACGTATGTTTGCACCTCTAACTTACTCTCTGTATTCTTTATTCTATCACCTACCAAAAAACTCCCAAGAATTTGAATGTTTTTGCTGTACACATTAGAAATTGGAAAGACAGGGTATATCATTTTCTATGGGTAAATGGAGAAGAAAATGCAAAGGTTGCATGGTTGCCATTACAGATAACAAAACCAAGATAAGGTTTTGCTGGACTATTCTGTATTTTTCAGATGGTGGGATGCTAATGGTGACTCCATTCATAGATCAACTATGGTTAACCCTTGCAAACCATATTCATCTATGTAACAACTAAGATTACTATTTCTTAATCTAATGTGCCGTATTTTTAGTAAGCAATGACTTCATATTGAATAGTTTTGTTTCATGGGAGATGCGCATAAGGAAGAAACTAACTTGATCAATGAGAATGATGATGCAGAAAGAAATTTCATTATTAACAACAATAATAAAGAGTAGTCAAGGAGAAGCTGCAAGATTTGGTGATAAAGAAATGCTTACACCAGTTTACGGAACTACCTCTTTTCAGATTCAAACTCACAAGCCCCTAAACTCTTTATTTAAAATCAGGTTGGTGTATGTGTATCCCAACCTATATAAAATTTTGTTTTGTAATAAAAATGGTTTGAACTCACGGTTATGACTTATGAGTATTTTAGTCTTGCTCAAGTGGATACAAAAAACTGGTGTGCATGGGTGCATAAAATTTATAATGGCTTTGATTAATATTTCTCTAGAACTCGTATATTTATTTTAGAATACATGTATTGCCTCACTTCTGCGGCTCCATAATGTGATATAGAAAGCTTTCCCAATCTAACAGTTTCAAACACAAGCAGGATGATGATATGATATAAAGATTTTCCTATATAATAGTTACAAACACTGAAACACAGGCAGTATAATGATTGCAAGCATCGACGTCATCCTATCGATGCTTCCTTGATATCTGATCAGGAAACTTCTGCCTTTTGAAATTTTAATAAATTTAGTGTTAGCATTTTACCAAAAAGAAAAGAAAACCATCAGGAGGTGTCATAATAGGATAATGTAGGACACTATTTCCAGTTTGTAACGTATATTTCCAAGTCCAAAACTATGTAACCCAATAATGCACCAAGTTTATGTAGGACACTATTGCCAGTTTGCACGATTATGTTGCATTAAAATCACGAATTCCCTCTCGGTGCGTAAGCACCGGGTTAAGAGCTTGTAGCATATAAAACTATACCAATACGCATGAGAACTTGAACTAGACGATTCTTAATTGCTTGATACAAAACATTTTGGCAGACAAGAAGAATTTTAACCTTAGGAACCAACTCAAATTGATCCATATAATGAAAAACCTTCAAGTGCTCCTTCTACCCAAAACAGTTTAACACATTCAAAATCTTGCAAAACAGTTTCCAAATAAACGAAAAGAAAATCTAAAAAAGTTGAGTTATCCTAACCAATTCAAATCAGTTGATGAAGTTTAGAACTAGAAAGAAACACTTACTTGAACAGCAATGAACTGAGTTCACGAAGAATGGCTTGAGAAACCATATTCGATTTTGAAGGATGTATATACACAACTAAATTCGCCTCTGAAGTTCTCAATCCCTCCATTGAATCAACTTAGTATTGAAAATCAAGAGCTGTAGAACAGTTTTAGCGACTTCTGTTTGTGTGTATGATGGCTGAAGATCAACAGATAAGGGAGGAAGGAGAGAGATTCCAGTCTCCAAACGCTTCCCTTTCTTAAAACCCTAAACCGTGTAAACCCTTTCTTCTTTACTCTCTCTAGTCTCTAATCACTTGGTATTTTCCTTGGGCTTTCTGTTGGGCCTGATATTATTAATTTTTACTCGGATTCGCTAGTAAAATGATTACACAACCCTCAACCACAAGTCCGGTGCTCGTGCTATTTTCTCTAGCTACTAAAGAGTAAAGGGTTTTTTTGTTTGCGCCCCAAAAATATATATTAAATAAATTATACCCGGCCCAAATTTAATAGTTTCCATTTTTGTCATTCCCTGCTAGGAAATAGTTTTTGTCATTCTGATTAATCTTCATGTTTTAGGTTAGGTCCAGAGAGAGTAATCATGTGGAGAAGAAATTCCGTATCATCAAAACTTCTCTACCTATCATACCTTAATCATAATTTACAATACCCAAATTCTCTTCTTCGTTCTGCAGTAATTTTCAATGGTTATGAAGTTCGAGCAGGGGTTTCACATACTCAGCTTCACTCATCTAGTGGAGAATTTCCATTCTATTCTAATTCGTTGAAATTAGGGCTCGAGAAATCTGATGAAAATAGAGTTTTAAGGCTTTTATCTTCGTCAACAGCAGCAGATGTTTTTGGACCTTCTGTAGCCAAAACTACTCCTGCTGTAACCTTGATAGAAGCTAGGGATGTTGCTTGAGGTGGTTAGACACTATGGTCGTTGTTATTGGGAATTATATAAAGCTCGACTCAGGCTGGGTTCTCATCAACAACAAAAAATGTGTGATTTTTGAGATGAATTTAGGATTTCATTTTAAGATTCCAGATTAGATAATTCGTTTGATTGATACTGGTTACGATCTATCTAGATTTTCATTTGAATTTTAAATTTGATTCTTACTTTAGAGTATTAAATCGATCAACCTTGTAGAATAATGGAGAACTACAATCCCTATTTCCCTACTGTTGGTAAAAAAGAAGATGAACCAGTGAGTCAGTGACTGAAATTACTTTACAAGCCCTCATTTGGATGGAAACCGTTAGATTTGTGCCGGAATATTATTTATGTGTTGGGGACCGAATGAAATTTGATTTATATTCCGAGGGGCGCAGACAAAAAGATCCCAAAAGTAAAAACAACAAAATAATCCACTTCTGGAAGTTGAATTTAAAAAATCACCCTAGGAACTTTTTGACTTTTCGGCTAGTAGAAGTTATTCTCAAAAACACTGCTTGTAATTGCACGTAATAAATGCCAGGCCAAAACAGAGCGTTTTTTATCTGAACGGGGGTTTAGCATGTTACTAAGTATACTACATATAATTTGATGTCTCCGGTAGAAATGCAGGTTCAAATGTTGGGATCACTGGGGAAACTTGTACTTGCATTCAAAAGTTGGTGATGGGGTTTGCAATACCACCGGTGATAGTGGTGGCGGCAGAGGTGCAGTTCTTTTTGTTCCTCCTCTTTTCCATTGTTCATTTGTTTGAGTAGTTTTTTCTTTCTTTTTTCATTCTTTCTCCTTTTCCCTCTTGTTCTATTTGTGTATTTGGATTCACTTCCAATAAGTTTCTCGTGCTTGATTAAAATCTTTCCTATAAATAAATTTTTTTTTATCAGTTTTATCAACAAATGAAGTTAAATGAAGATGGACGATTGTTATTATAAGGGTAGAGACAACCGTCTGCATGAATACATGTGTCACTTTGGTGGTAATACGGTAGAGTGTTTTTTATTTTCTTGGTGGTAATACGGTAGAATGTTTCTTATTTTCGGTCAAACAAAATTTATGAACAGGGAAAAACTTATACACAAAAAGGAAGACTCAGCTACAAAAGTAATTGCAGCCCCTAGAATAAACTGAGAGAAGGTATAAAGCAGTGAAAGTTGTATTTGTTAATTAAAATGGATCACAAATATTGTAAGAACAAGAGTGAAGAGCTATTAGCTAAACACCTGTCACAAACTAAGTCAGAAGTCCAGTCAAGAAGACTGACTATGACAAACTACGACTCCTAAGACACCTTTGCAAACTGATGCACACAACCTTAGACGGCAGAGACAAAAATGAAAGAACAAAGAAAGACACACACCTACAAACCAATAGAAAAAAGACCGAAGAAGTTTGAAAAATAAAAGACAACACATACACACAACAAAACAACTGTCTCCATTAAAAAAAGAAGAAGCACTCCCCAACAGTTAAAGAGAAAGCTTGGAGAATGTATGAGAACATAACCCTTTAGTAAGCAAATCATCCAGAATTGCACTTGTATGAGAACATAACCCTTTAGTAAGCAAATCATCAAGAATTGCACTTGTGTTATCACAATAAAATAGTACATGTAAAGTAACATAACATGTAACTCCAACAAGGCATAAGAAATCCGTTGAAGTTCAGTCGTAACACAGTTAAGTATTTATATTCAGTTTCAGCAGACCAGTGATTTACAGTTGGTTTTGTTTTAGATGACCAAGATATATACTAAAAAATATCCCAAGAAAACAACATAACCATAAATAGATCTTCTAGTATCAGGGCATCCAGACCAATCAGAATCTGTATATGCTTGAAGAAAATGCATATCACCATCTCTAAGAGTTAGACATTAACCAATGTGCCCTTCAAGTATCTCAAGATTCACTTAACGAGCATAAGATGAGCATCTGTAGGAGCATGCATAAATTGAATAAAATAATTCACCCTAAAGCAAATGTATGGTCTAGTATGTGTCAGATATTGTAACCCTCCTACAAATAATCTATACTCTAGAGGATTACCTAACAGCCTGCCACCATGAATAAAAGACCTAAGAGTTTTGGAAACATGGGTATTACAGGATTTACAATCTAACATATTTGCGATGTTCAATAATTCTAGTGTATACTTTTTCTGAGATAACACCAAAGAATTAGAATGTCTAACTGCCTTTATTCCCATAAAGTAACTTAAATCCCCTAATTTCTTAATTGTAAACTCAAACTTGAATCCATTATTCAAAGTAGACATTAAATAAACTGAACTCCCAGTCAAAATAATATCATCCACATATAGTAACAAAATCAATATATTTGTGGCAGAATGAAGCACAAACATGGAATGATCATTAATAGACATAAAAAAACCATATGAGAGAAGTACGAACGTTTCTTCATATAGCAGACATGAGAAGATTATCTAGGATGAATAATAGCTGGAGGTTGTTGCGTGTAAACATTATCATTTAAATCACCATGGAAAAAGACATTGGACACATAACAAAGAACGATTAGTATAGTTGTGCCCTTAACTACGGGACTGGAGGTCTCAGAATAGTCCTCACCATCCAATTGATTATAGCTTTTTGCAACAAGCCATGACTTATATCTATCAACAGAACCATCCGACTTTAATTTCACCTTATACACCCATTTACAACCTAAAATACTCATACCAGGTGTAGGTTCAACATAATCCCAAGTGCCATTTATGTCCAAGGCCTCCACCTTATCCTTCATAGACATCAAACTCTTAGGATCATTGGATGCAACTTTAAATGTCACTGGCCCAGAGTGACTGGTTAAAAAAGATGCAAATGCATATGGAAGAGGGTGCTTTATAAAAACATGGTAACTGTGATATGGAAAAACCTTAGGTTTAGGAATGCCGCTGTGAGATTTAGTTACAGTAGTACTATAAGGTAAAGATTCATACAAATAAGGAGATTATTCAATTATAGGTAGATGTACAAGAACAATCGGGAGAGAAGAAAAAAATTAATTCATCAAATACTACATGTCTTGACACATGTATTTTCTTAAAGACACGATTGTAACACTTATATCCCTAAGGGTAAAGGATTATCGCCAATAAAAAAAACATATGAAATATTTAGGAGCAACTATAGAATGACCCAAGAAAGGATAACAAAAAACCAAAAGTGTGTAAAAAATAGTAATTTGGAGAGGTGTGAAATGATAGACACATTTTGTGTCTGATTTGATCTCGTATTTATATTGTTAATTCTCAATTTTTGTACTAATTCTCTCAGGTGTCCTTAACACATTGTTGGGTGCCTTTATGACTTTTTAACCTATTTTTCTATAATTGTTTATTCTTCGAAGACACCTACAAAATAAAGAAAATAACATTATTAATACAAAATTTGAGCACTAACAATTATAAATATGAGATCAAATAAGACACGAAAAGATGTCTATCGAATACCCTCAAACTTATTATTTGCTTGCCCTCGAGCAAATCTAATCTAGAAAATAAAAATTCTAACTCACTTTCGCAGGCATCGCGATTGCACTTAGCGTGTGCGACAAGCCTTTAAACCTATAGGTGTCCCTATCGGTCAAGTTTTGTCTCGTGAGGGTCTACAAGAGGTATACCCCCAAAACCTTTTACTCCATAGTCTAGTTACTTGTGAATGATTGAGGATAGACACTAACCAAGTTATTTAGTTGGCATACTAAATTCCTCGGCTATAAGAATCATTACCCTATATGAATCCAATTGTTGTACACGAGTTTGCACTCAAGTATACTAAAATTCATATATAAGAAAACAAAGCACTACTCAGAAAGTTGTACAATGGACCACGATACTCGGAATCTAACAAACCACAATCACATGAATAGATTAAGAAGATGGATATGGAGATAGAAGTGTGCGCATGTTGACTAAGGTGAACGGTGTTCCCTAGAATATTTGTATGAACATCATGCCAAGATGAACCCTTATGGATTGAGATACACATCCATTGGTCTGAATTCTAATTTTAGTATCAACTCAGCTGGTATATACAAGGGCCCTTATTGAATATATATAATATATATTTTTTTTTATTATTATTATTATTATTTTTTTATTTATTTTTATAAGAAGAGATTTCCATTAAAGGGAGAAAAGCATTTTTACACCGAGTTGGCAGGAAGCCTAGCAACAAGCTTGGCACCTACCCTTTTTGAATCGAGATGCCTAATCGAAAGAAGAGGGAATTGTCGATTTTATAATTATAATCAAAGCTAGCTATACAATTCTGCAACCTCTTTACAAAAGCTATCGTGTCCTCTCCTAGTTCGCCTAGGGTAGTGAAAGCTAACACACCGAGGCCATAACTGTGAACAGTACATTTGTCTAGGTACTTGTTACGTTTCCGGGTAATGGCTTGGCCCGGCGTGAAAGCGACTCTCTCGCTACCTGTGAAGGGGGACACCCCAGTAACGTCGAAGTAGACGTCTCGCCCATTCTCCCAGTTATACACCAGAATATCCGCAGACCGTAAGGAGATTTCGTTATCCGATAAGAATCCCAATTTGACTTCCTTGATAGAGGGCACCCCATCTCGATAACACATATCCGCGCATACGTCCCTGACCAAGTCATGTCTAAACTTGAGGCCCACTTCACTGGTGCAATGTAGGGCGTGGTCTCCGAAGGCGTCCATTCCTCTCCCGTAACAAGGGCATGGGCTAGCTTCCTCAAACATAGGTATACCCAGCCTGTAACAGAGCACATCTCGAAACTGGCGAGGCACAATTGATTGGTTAACCCCAGAAATGGAACCGCTTTGATAAACTCTTGGGCATGGTCAAACTTGTTGCATTGCCGTAGGGTTGTGTCCCAGTCAGTCAAGGTGAAGAAGCTGAACAAATTCTTCTTAACGGCATCAAAGTAGAGGACTGACAATGAGTGCATTGGTCGCGGGGCAGTAGCTTGGATGTCGAACGAAGGAGTCAAGCCAAAGACCTGAGTGAAATGGGATAAGGCAAGTTGGAAACTGTGATGAGCCTTGGTGGCTGCCTGAGCACCAAGGATGGTGTGCTGCACCTGTCTCGTCTGGAAACTGGATGTGATATAGTTGTAATGTCTGGTGTCCCCCATAGTGTATACACCAAGCCCACCATCTTACATGGGCAGGGTCGCAATACGTTGTTGTAATGGGCCAAACCCTGCTTCATCACCTGTAACTTGGTGTCTAAGGGACTACATGAGGTGTTGGTCATAGTAAGCAGCAGGATGTAGGAGGGCCAATGGTCTAGTGGTCCTCAGTGTGAAATAGAGCCTGGAGACTCCAGCACAGTTGCGCAAGAGGAGCAGCTCACATTGGGGGTCCTGGAGAGTCTTCAAAATCTCCATTAGTTGGAGGGCCTTCACCACTCTACCATGTACTAAGTCCCTGCAGAACTCTGAGTCCAGGATGATAGGCCCTCCAAGCAGCTTTACCCCCTGAACAGGTCTTCTAATGCCTTCTCGGATCTGATGTAGGCCAGAAGATCTCAGTTTTGTTAATGTTGAGGAAAAGCCCTCTCTCCCTGCCCTCCTTATGTATAATTTCCAAAGATTTAGCTACTTCAAGGGTGTCCCCTGGAATGGTGCCATCATCCAGGTACCAGACATGCAGGTCAAGTGCACATTCTGAAGTTATCTTGAGGATGAGTGGGTGTAATGTCAGGGCAAAGAGTAAGGAACCTAGGGGATCACCCTGCTGAACTCCCTGAGCTGACAAGAGTGTGCTGTCATTGTAGTAGAGTTTCGCAGGTTTGGCATGGTAAAACTCCACCCACCTGGAGATGGCACATACCTCTAACTTCCTTGATCATGGATGTCATGTCAATCATGTTGAATGCATTTCTGAAGTCAATAAGAAGCATGCTCTTATTTGGTGAGTTACCTTGGAGCTCTAGGATCTTGTTGGCAGAGTGGAGGATGGCTTCACTTCCACATGGAACACCCACCCCAAAATGGAAGTTGCCAAGATAGGAGGTCATTTCTTTGTTGACTGATGAGGCAACAAGTTTGGAGCAAAGTCTTCTCCAAATTGTACCAACTGGAATTGGCCTTAGCCCTCCTCCAAGTTTAAGCAGGGGTGTCATGGGGGCACTAGCAATGTACTCCCCCAGCTCAGGTGGGCACACCCCTGCCAGCCACAAGTTGACAACCTCTGTAATAGAAGTTAGGTGCTCCTCTGCCACTGCTGCAGCTGGGCCACACAAAGCATCTAACATGTGCTGAGCCCTGAGGCCATCTCTTCCACAGGAGGTCCCTTTAGGGAAGCCTTTGATGGCCCCCAAGATAACACTTTTGTCCACCTTCAGAGCATCATCTTGAACAGGGGCAGCAGGTATGGAAGGTGGTGGAGCACATGGGTGCTTTTGACTCAAGTCCAGAAATATGGCCTGTGAGTTGGGGGAAATCCCACTAGAGGACAGAACCTTAATAGCAGCAGTGTAGTGCCCATAGCTCAACTTCTTTTTGCAGGCATGAAGGTTGGAGCCTCCAGACTTCTTGTAGCTGGAATTGCCCTCATGATCCTGCTTGACCTGATCAATGAGGGATTACACCATTCTGAAGTAGCCTATGTCATTCCATTGGAGCAGAACATGGTTGATGCTGACATATTGTAGCCTTTTCCTAGTCCCTGACCTCTCCTTTATTGTACACTTGGGGATATACATGCTTAAGGTGAACACGGGAAAGAGAAGAAGATGCAGCCATACTGACAGATCCAAGGGGTTGGCAGTGACCTTGTCAAGAGCAGCTTTTAAAGATTTGGAGAAGTGGAGCCTACTCTGAGGAGGAATGGTGGCAACAGTAGTGAAGTTCTTCTGGAAGACCAGGTGGAACAAGTCCAGAGATAAACCTGGAAGAGCATCAGGTTCTCTTGTGGCAATTGGCTCAATAGCTGGTGCATGTGGTTTTTCAAGGCCATGTATTAAAAAATCTGTTGTTGACCCATTGTAGGGCTTGGAGATGAACTGCCCATCATGAACCCTGCAAGGTCTTCTCCAAGAGTAGATATGCATGCATTGGGTGCAAAGCCACGTCTGAAGGCTGGATAAGACTGACTCCTAAGCATTGTACACAACCAAGTCCTTACTTATCCTTTCCCTGCAAGCTTGTATGGCCTCCTCAGTATGAAGGTTCCTGTCATTGAGGTGCCTATAGAACCTTGTCCTACTCAAACCTCTGCCACCCACACCGTTGCACCCATCAAAATATTTGAAGGGGCATTGGAACAATGAAGGGCCTCCATCATCCTATTCTACAGAACCTTGTAAGGCTATTGAAGACATATAACTAGGCATGTAGTGAGGAGAGTGAACCAAAAGAGCTAAATGGGTATAATGTAAAATGATACTACCACTAAAGTATATCAGGAAATCCAATGAGGAGCAATTTGTGCAAAGATTGGCTGAACTAACTAAAACCCTAGAAAGAAAATCCTGAACCGTATCTGTATATACAAGATGTGCACCTAAACCTAAATCCCTAGAGGAAACTGAAGGAGAAGAAGGTGAGACGAGGTTCACCATACCTGAGGAGGAAAAATAATACTAGATTCTTCCAATTTGATCGTAAATCCACCCCCTGTTCATCCTTCCGTTCTTCCCTCTTTTCTCCGGCAGCAGAGCTTCTCTCTCCTGAACTCAAATTCATTATTATTATTATTATTATTATTATTATTATTATTATTATTATTATTATTATAAACGAGATTTTTTTATTATTATAAAAATAACTTTCATTAAAGGGAGAAAGACAGTTACATTGAGTTGGTAGGTAGCCTAGCCACAAGCTGAGCACCTACACCTTTTTGAATACAAATGCCTAGTCTAAAGAAAAGAGAATTGCCGATTTTATAGTTGTAATCATGACTAGCCATGCAATTCTGCAACCTTGTCATCAAGTCCACCGTATCCTCTCCTAGCTCACTTAGGGTAGTAAAAACGAACACAACTAAGTCGTATACATAGTCACTGCATTTGACCAAATATTTGTTTCGCTTGGGGGTAACGACAATGGAGATAGCCGTCCAAGGTGTAAAAGCAACTCTCGCTGTTGGCAAAAGGGGACACCCCTGTGACGTCAAAGCACACATCTCGGCCCCCCTCCCAGTTATAAACAAGTATATCCGCAGGCCTCAGTGAGTTTGTATTGTCAGCTAAGAAGCCCAACTTAACTTCCTTGTGTGCAGAGACACCGGATGTAAAACACATGTCAGCAACAACATCCCTAACTAGATCATGCCTGAATTTGAGGCCCACCTCGCTAGCACAATGTAGGGCATGATCACCATAAACATCCATTACCCTACCACAACAGGAACAAGGGTTGTCCGCAACAAAAATTGGTATCCCCAATCTATAAGTGAGGATGGCCCTAAACTGGCAAGGCCCAACAGCTTGGTGTAGCCCAGCAATGGGGATGGCCTTGAGGTAGTCTTGGGCATGAGCCATTCTGTTGCACTGCCACAGGATGCAGTCTCTTGTAGTCTGTCGGAAGCAGCTGGGAATATTCTTGTTCACCATATCTAAGATTAACACTGCCAGGGCATGCATGGGACGTGTGGTAGTTGCTTTAATACTGAGAGAATAAGGGGCGAAGCCACAATCCTAACAAAAGGTGTTCAGAGCTTGCTGGAATCTCTGGTGAATGTCTATGTCCCTAAGCGCATTGAGGATAGAGTGTTGCACCTAAGTTGTCTGATTCAATATTATTATTATTATTATTATGAAAACGAGAAAATTTTGTTAGATAGGAAAATCCGTTTACACATTAGTGGTGGGCAGCCTCGCCACATTATTATTATTATTATTATTATTATTATTATTATTATTATTATTATTATTATTATTTTATTTTTATTTATTTATTATTTATTTATTATTTATTTTTTTATTATAAACAAGAATTTTATTGGATGAAAAGGGAATTTACACTGGATCGGAAGGAAGCCTAGCCACAAGCTGGGCTCCCACTCCTTTTTGGATAGCTAACCCTAGTCTGAAGAAAAGAGAGTTGCTGATTTTATGGTTGTAATCAAAGATGGATATACAGCTCTGCAACCTCTTTACAAAAATTATCGTGTCCACTCCTAGTTCGCCTAGGGTCGTGAAGGCTAACACACCAAGTCCGTAACCGTGTGCCTCGCACTTGTCAAGGTATTTGGTGCGTTTCCGGGTAATGGCGTTCGAAATGGCTAGACCGGGTGAAAAGGCGACTCTCCCTCCTCCTGTGAAAGGGGACACTCCGGTGACGTCAAAGCATACATCCCGTCCGTTCTCCCAATTATATACTAGGAGATCTGCTGGCTTTAGGGAGCGCTCATCGTCGGCCAAGAAGCCAAGAGGCGTCTCTTTCCGCGCTGACACACCTGCCCTGAAACACATGTCAGCGACCACGTCTCGGACCAAGTCATGCCTAAACTTAAGCCCCACCTCGCTGGCGTAGTGAAGAGCATGGTCACCAAAAACATCCATCCCTCTCCACAACAAGAGCATACGATGTTCTCCGCGAACAAAGGAATACCAAGTCTGTAGGATAAGACGGGCCGGAACTGTCGAGGCCCAATTGATTGGTTGAGCACAGATATGGGGATCGCTTTGAGAAATCTTGGGCCTGGTCCATCTTAGTACATTGCCATAAAATGTTGTCCCGGTCAGACATATTGAACCTAGAGGGGATAATCTTCTTAACAACGCCGAAGTAGTGGGCTGTCAATGTGCACATTGGGCTTGGGGATGTCGCCTTGATGTCGAAAGAAGAAGTAAGCCCACAGAATTGGGTAAATTTTGACAGCGCCTACTGGAAGCAAGGATGACTATATGTTATCTGGAGGGATCCAAGGATCAGGTTCTGTAGCTGGAGTGTCTGAGTGTAAGAGGCCAAGTAACAATAATGAGCTGTGTCCTCCGTTGTGTAAACACCAAGCCCACCCTCCTTCATTGGTAAGGTAGTGATGCGCTGTTGTAGAGGACCGAACCCGGGCCCGTTTTTCGTTACCAAATGTCTAAGGAACTGATGTAAAGTCTGGTCATGATGTGTTGTAGGTGACTGGAGGGCCTGAGGCTTGGTGGTCCTCATAGTGAAGTATAACTTGGATACTCCAGCACAGTTACGAAGGAGAAGAAGCTCACATTGCGGATCTTGTAGGGACTTCAGGGTCTCCATAAGATTAAGAGCCTTCTCAACCCTGCACTGCATAAAATCACTACAAAATTTGATGACCAAGCTAACTGGGCCACCTAGCAACTTCACCCCGACCTTGGGTCTGCCAATGTCTGCTGGGAAGGTCCCCTCCTCCAAGCTTCTGGGGTCGGTTTGTGGCCAGAAAACCTCTGTTTTGGAGATGTTGAGGAATAATCCTCTCTTGCCACCTTCAGACTCAATGATGTTGAGAGCCTTAGCAACCTCCAAAGTATCACCCGCTATGGTTCCGTCATCCAAATACCATGCCTGCATATCTAAGTTGCATTCCAAGGCAATTTTGGAGATGAGAGGATGAAGGGTTAAGGAAAAAAGCAAAGGTCCCAAAGGGTCGCCCTACTGGACCCATGTTGCGGACTGAAGGATGGAATCATTAAAATATAACTTGGCAGGTTGAGCATAGCAAAACTCCACCCACCTAAAGATGCTGGGGCACCTAACCCTAACTTCATTTACCATGGCTGACCTGTCGACCAAGTTAAATGCATTTTTGAAGTCTATGAGAAGCATACGCTTGGTGAGGGATGTACCTTGCAACTCCAAGAGTCTGTTGGAAGCATGAAGGATAGCTTCCCCGCCACATGGAACCCCAACTCCCAGCTGGTAGTCCCCAAGATATTCTACCATGTCCTTGCAAACAGCTGAGGCTGCCAGTTTGGAGCATAATCTCCTCCAGATGGTCCCTACTGCAATGGGACTGAGCCCTCCACCAGGTTTGAGCAGGGGGGTAAGGGGGGCACTAGCAATTTACTCCCCTAACTCACCTGGGAACTTCCCTGCCAACCAAAGATTGACTACTGTTGTGATGGAAGTGAGCAGTTCATCTGCTACAGCTGAGGCAGGACCACAAAGTGCATCAAAGAGGTGTTGTGCCTTAAGACCATCTCTTTCGCATGATGTGCCTTTGGGGAATCCCTTAATGGAACTTAACACGACACTGTTATCCACTCTGAGTGCGTCAACCTGCACAGGGACAGCTGGAATGCTAGGAGGAGCTGCACTGGGATGTTTCTTCCTGAGCTCTAAAAGCGTGTCATGTGTGTTGGGAGCCACTCCACTGGAAGATAAGACTTTGATGGCGGTTGTGTACTGGCCATAACTCAACTTCTTCTTGCACGCCGCTAGGTTAAAGCCACCAGTCCTCCTTTTGTTAGGTAAGTTCTTCTGAAGCTTCAACTGCTCAAGTAGGGTGTGCACCGAATTGAGGCATCCACTATCATTCCACTTGAGAATGGCCTGAGTTATCTTGCTGGATTGTAGCATCCTCCTGGTGCCTGACCTTTCCTCCATTGAGCTTTTAGGGGCATACAGACTCAAGGTACAGACTGGAAGGAGGAGGAGGTGTATCCATCCATCAAGCACATGTGGGCTGGCTTAACTCTATCTAGTGGCCTTCAAAGTTCTGGAAAAACTCATCCTACATGAAGTAGGGATGCTAGCAACAGTTTTGATATTCGCCTTGAAGGCGTGGTTGAGCAGCTCCACTGACAAACCTGAAGGAGCATCAAGCTCCCGAACATCCTGCGGATCTGTTGAGACTGCAGGAGGTTTGTCCAGCCCATACACCAAGAAGTCAGTTGTTCCTCCGTTGTATGGCTTAGGTATAAAACATCCCTCATGCATCCTGCAAGGCCTTCTCCAGGAATATATTTTCATACATATAGTATATAGCCACATATGAAGACTGCCCAAGACAACCTCCCATGCGCAGAATAAATCCGAGTCTGAACCAGTTCTATCTCTACAAAGTGCCTTGGCCTCCTCTGTAGAAAGGTGTTTATCGTGGAGCTCCCATGCCGCAGAATAATAATTATAATAATTTTATTATTATTATAATAATAATAATAATTATTATTATTTTATATTAAATATATGGACGACATGATTAGATCTTTTGAATCTAAGCGCATGCTCCTTATCAGCAGATTACATGATAATTCTCATGGATCCTACGTTCCACGCTTGCTTAGGCGATAGAGACAGGGAGAACACACACATATTGTTATCCAAGTGTCAAATCTTTTTTAATTGAATGGTCGAGTTCAATTAAAATAATGGGGCTTGATCTTAATCACTCTACTTGATCCTAGTGGCCACAACAAGGCGATACTATCGCCCCACCAAATCACTTAGAGAAACATAAAAGTTGCAAAAAATAAAAATAGAACGTGATATGGTGACGACTATCATGTTATTTCTAACACCTGATCTATGTCCTTTTATGAATAAACCATTTAGCTAGGCACACCAACTCCTTTAGACAAAAGTTTTGTTTCCATCTACCTAGAAATGGTTAGTGTTATCCTGAATTGTTCACAAGTTTCTAAATTTTTGAGTTTTTGGTACAACTAAATTTTTTAAATTTTTCTTTCTTACCCCCAAACTTAAATTGAACATAGTCCTCGATGTTTTAAAGATCAATGAACGAAAGCATGAACAAAGAGAAAATAATAAACAGAATAAAAGAGATAAGGAAAGATATTACCAGCATCGTGTACCAAAAGAATATGGGTTGCCTCCCATAAAGCGCTAAGTTTAAAGTCTTCAGCCAGAAAAAAAAGATTAGTCACAATTTACGAATCATATAACAATAATCAAAATAACTGCAGATCCTTAAATTCAGTCAAATTTGACTCAAAAAGATGACCACGGTAGAATAAATGGAGGTGGTGGTCATTTTTGAGAAAATGTGTCGATTTGAACTTCCTGAAATATTCATGTTTGGTTCCAAAGTTTACGAATTGACACATATGAATGTTCAGATGTTCCCACATTTGATATAAAAGTATTTTATGGGAAAATAAAGTCAACGATGGTATTATGGTCCTTGTAAACCATATCAACATGATGGCGGGTTTTTAACAACTGAATTTCTTTTTGGACATAATCAGGCTCGGGGAAAGGTGTATGAAGATAATCTCTTAAAATGGTACAGGCATATATGTCAAGTCCCAAGTGAGAGACTTTAAGAAGGGATACTTGAAAATCACAAGAATCATCGGTTCCCCCAAACTTAGAGTGGACATTACTCTCAGATAGACCAAAAACTATTAGTTGGGTTCTAATGTCCCTACGCTTAGATTCTCGTGAGGACTGGTTACCCAAATGATCTAACAAAACATCATCATCAAAACCATACAGTGGGATATCCAAGGTGTTCCTAAAAGCCTTAAAATCAGTGATCCCAAGAGGTTCATCACATTCATATGATGGATTGCTAAACATAGTATTTTATAAAGGATCATGAATAGTTCTATAGTTTATGACAACATCCTCACTCATACTTAAAATCTCGAGTCTATCATCTTCATCAGAAACTATTATTTTTGAATAGTTAGACTCTAAATTACTATTCTCGGGATAAACTCGTTCCTCTAAACCATTATCCTCTTCATAATAACAAGGAAATATTTCACAGTTTATAACAATGGTATCTCTAGTTAAATCACTTTCCTCTTAAATAGGTAAATAATCATTAACATTATTAGGATCGAAACCAGAGACATCATTATTATCATGAAGCTCAAATGGTGTAAAAAATTCATGATCATTATGACTACGAAATTCAAACAATTCATCAATACTTTCTTCATCATCATAATAATATGAAGAAGATCGAACCTTATTTGATTCTAACCTCGTCCTTGAATTAGGAAAATATTTGTCATTATTATCAAGGGTAAAATTGGAAACACAATTTTGGCAATTAGATTCATCTTGAGCAATATTAGCAGCTAACCTTTCTTCTTCTTCTTCAATTTCATCTAAACGTGTTTTAAGTTCACCGAGAGCGGTTTTTAAAGATGCAAGTTCTCTATTTCGATCTAATGACTTTTCATAAAATTCCTTAATTAACATGTCACTCCTACATATCGACTCTGTTAACTTCTTTATTAAATTCTCAAAAGATGGAGAACACACATTATGATCATTATAGTTTTGCTCATTTACCCGTTCATACGACTGGTGGCGTGCGAATAGTAGTTGGGATCACTATGACATGAACCATAACCTTCATAAGGCTGGTAGTGGTCCCAAGTACTATCTACACTAGAGTCATAGTACGGATAATGCCCATTTTAAAATTCATGTTGATATCCATTGTATTGGTCCTCATAATACCAGTTCGACATTTTTATTTTTTTTAAAAGTGCACATGCAAATGCAGGTTCGATTAAAATAGGTAGGCTCATGTTACCTCAGCAAAATATACCTACAGTCAAAGACTGGTCAAAGGTACAAGGCTGAGGTTTGTGGTGTTTCGGATGATAACGCCCAGAGGGTTCACCGTACTATCCCACAAGTTTTTCCTAAAATTGGTGCCGAAAGATGCAATTGGTGTGTGCACTTGTGTTTTTTATTTATATATATACAAAATAAAATACTAAAAATAAACAAGCAAGCAAGCAAAATATACAAGTCCAAAAAGGAAATAAGGAAAAAAATCTAAATAAGAAATAATATCTTGGATTTACTGCACTTTTATAGGCAAGTCCAACTTTACACTTTTAGTTTCAAGAAAAACCTGCACACCAAAAACAAGAATACCCATCTTAGCAATGCGTCGATGCTTTCATTCAGAAAGACCATTCTTCTCAGGGGTTTTGGGACAAGAAACTAGAATGAGGACACAACTGGATTCAAGAGAAAGTTTAAGTGCACCATGAACCAATTAAAAAGCACCACCCGTTTGAAAAGCTATAATTTTTGTAGGAAAAAAATGTTCAGTTGAACTCTTGAAATGAGAAAAGCATTGTTTGGCATCAGGTTTAGGATACATTAGATAAATCCAGTAATAGCGATTGAAGTCATCTATGAAAACAACATAGTATGTGTAGCCTAATAAAGATATAGTAGGAGTTTCACACATCATCACAATGAATCAAAGATAATAGTTGTAACGAGAGTGAATGTGAAAGTGAAAAAGGTAATCTCTTACTTTTAACAAGATGACGTGGATCACATAATAAAGTAAATGGTGAATATTTTAGTACAATCTTCTTAGAGTTATGCAACATTTGAACAATCTTGTTAGATGGATGACCTAAATTATCATGCCAAGTGACAGGAGAAGCAGTCAAATAAACTGCTAAGGGAAAATGAGGAAAACGAAGAGTAGGTAAATGATCTAATGAATAAAGATTGTATATTATTTCATCCTGAGCCAAAAGTATATCATTATGTAAAATATCTAATTTAATATCTATATGGATCAAATCTAAAATAAACACTTATTATCCCTAGTAAATCTAGCAACAATAGAAGATTGTGTTTAATATATGGAACAAACAACACACCATTCATTCTAAAACTAGCAGTAGGTGTTGATATAAGAGAACTACCAATATATTATATATATGTGAAGACTTACCATTTCTAACTATCACCTTGTTTTTGCCAGCATAAGAAGAAGTATTCGGCAATAAGGCATGATCATCAGTCATATGTGTAGTTGTACCTGAATCAAAGAGCAAATGTGCACCAGAATCAGAGAGCAGATGTGCACCAGAAAAGGAAGGATCATCACAAACAACATCCTCAACAATATTAAGTCTATAAAAAACAGGCTCGACAGAAGCCACATTAGTATTTTGAGAAGGATTCTTATCTAAAGTACGTCTATAGTAACATCAACTTGCAAAATGACTCATTCGTTGATATGGTTATAGACAATGGTAAGAAAATTGTTCGTTCACTCGGACTTGTGAAGATTGATTTTAGACTTGAATTTTAATACTAAACTAGCAAATATATACAAAAGATGGTAGCAATATTACGAATTACTGGGACTCATGATTTCACTGTTAATCATATCAAGTGATAACTATTGATTCTTAACAAGTCTGACCAATATTATTGACTCTGATTCTTTGCCAAAAGTAGATTTTTAAGACATTGACTGTAAATCCTAAGCATGGACCATCAGTACACTTAAGCTAAGCGTGATCCATCAAATTAAATGACAACCAATTAAGAAAAACCATAAATCTATCAAAATCAATGCAAATAGTCGAAAGAATCAAACATAGTTACCATTCAACTGTAAAAATTGGCTTCCTACGTTGTCCCAGTGTTGGGGTTTAGCTCATGTCGCTCAAAACACTTTCAAAGATAGAAACATGGCTCAAAAGTGTTTACAAGGAAGAAAAGAAAATAAAACAGATTTGCTATCAGGGAATTGTCACGGTTTTCTGAGCATTTTTTTGTTGCTGAAGGTATTGAATATGAAATTTTCAGCAACAGTTTCTTCAACCTTCTTGCGACGATTTCTTATTATTATTATTCTTCTTCCTTTCACGAACAACAACAACATAATTTTTTCTAATTGATTTTTTTTTGATTTTTGGCCTCTGCCAACCACCCTTACTTCTGTTCGACCCTCTATTTACATTAGAACATCAAATCTTGTCCAATAACTCCTCACACATTCTTGAATATCATCACAACTAACTCACAAGAATATTTCTTCTCTTGATTATCAAATATCAAATTTGTTTTGATTTTCTTTCTCTCTATTGATACATCTCGTTGATTTTATTGATTTATATCCGTTGCTCTGTTTCCTTATCAACTCGAGATTTTTTTCTCTTTTTTTTTCGTTCTCGGACCTGATTGATCAAAGCTTCGTGAGAACTTGATGATGTTCCATGTTCAAGCACGAGATAATATCTCCATCAAATATTTTGTTACCTTGGTGATCAGAGGATATCGAAGTGATATTGTGTGAGCCTAATATAATTCTTCCTCCATGTTTTGGTCGATACTCCCATATTAACACGATTCTCTTTGATTTCTTTGTATCCCAACTCGTGTGAATCTCTTCTTGATATGGTAAGAGGATATTATTTGTCTTAACTCCTCAAATCTTTCTGTAAATTACATAAGAAAATCTCACAGATCCGAGAGAATAATTTCCCGCCGAAGCTTCTTTTGAAATGAGAAGGTGGGTGCCTTTAATCAATACCTGGGTGCCTTTAACAATTATATTGGGTGCCTTTAACACTTTTTTGGTGCCTTTATAAAATTTTAACCCATTTTCCTACGGTTGTTTATTCTTCGAAAATACATAAAAAAATAATAAAAAAACATTATTAATACAAAATTTGAGCACTAAGAATTATAAATATGAGATCACATAAGACACAAAATGTGTCTATCTGCAAATTTGACATTCAACTTGAGAGTAGTCAATATTAGATCTTCTAGTACCAGAATTTTTGTATATCCATAGCCACTACTTGAACTAGATGCAGAGCCAGAGACAGAGCAAGGATGAAATTGACTACTCTTGAAATTAGAAGTAGTCTGATTTTGTTACTTAGATTTATTTTTACCACCACCACCGCTAAAGTTATTAACATTTCTACCATATAAAGCAGATGGATGTTGGGAATCAAAAACCATAAAACTATCCTGATCTTGATCAACATTGTTCATGACTTAGCGACCTTGGTTTGAGTTCAACAAAAGTGAAAGGTTTCTCACTATTTGTGCATAGATAACAAAATTATCATATGCTCTTTCTAGACCATTAAGAATATACATTTCCATATCAGAATCGTTTACCTTTTCACCAATTGCTGCAAGAAAGTAAACAATTACCTAGATATTATGTGAATTTACCACAATTGTCAAGTTTTGCTTTATGAAATTAGTCAATTAATCCATTAACATGTTTCTAAGAGCAAGAAACTGACCTATGAAACTTTTACGAAGAAATTCCCAAAATTCCCAATTTGAAGAGAGACCAAGAGCATCTCCAGAAATTGTATCAGTGATGTAGCCTTCAAACAATTAACCTACAAAGCGATCAAGTTTTCGCCAATAGATCCACTTAGGGTTAGATTCAACAATTTCCTCTTTTGGTGGTTCTTGTATATCACCATTAACATAGCGAAATAGATATGTCGAAATCAAGATCGATTCAAACTGATCCCTCCACGATAGATAATTTGTAGTCCAACTTGATTGAGACAAAGTTAGAAATATTGGTGAATGGTAAAGTAAAATTCAGAGAAGATCATTGAGCGGACGAAGAATTGTTTGTGGAGGAATTATTCGTTGAACTCCATGGATTTTGAGTAAATTGTTGTTATTGGACATGCTTCTGGTGGTCGCCATGAAAGTTATATATCAAGTAATTGAATAGAAAGAATCAAATATGAGAATGTTGAAAAAATATTGAATTGATATTGGAACTATTAAATTGATCAAAGATATTGTTTAAATTGATTGATTTTTGATTTGGATCGATCACCAATCTGATACCATGAGAGAAGGTATAGAGTAACGAAAGTTGTATTTGTTAATGAAAATGATTTAGTAGTTTTACATATACTGTTAAAATAGTATCAACAATACTAAAAGTGACGTAAAATAAACTCATCATATTAAAAGGTGACCATATATTAAACGGTGACCTAAATCCTTTTCTGATTGGTGGTGAGCACTGCCACGTTTGATTTTAATTGATTGGATCATTCAACTCTTCTTTCTCATTGGTTTAGATAAACCCCTTTAGACCGGGTGTAGGTGAAGCCTAGCGTTAATGCACAAGAACCAACTATAAAAATAATTTCAATCAGTACCAGTGCGTAACATGGATTTTTTATTCGTTTATACAGAGAGTAAAGAACTATTAGCTAAACATCAATCAAAGAAAAAGTCAGAAGTCAAGTCAAAAAGACTGACTATGGCTAACTACTATTCCTTTGAGGAAGGGCTATGGGTAGGTGTTGTAATTCAAAATGAAGGAATTCGCCAAATTTGATAAAATTTGCTGCCATTACGGATACGGGAAAGGCCCACTTTCCCATCAACTTCTTCATACACTCCTTCAAATGAGTAGGCGATATAGTCTGGCCTAGACGGATGATGTTACGCTGTCTAAGCCAAACGGGTGATATTTTCTTGTCTGAGTATTTTTATAATATCAGACTTTCAAAACGCAAGTTCTATTTAGGTTAGTTATTATTAAAATAACTATATATTTACCTGGATGGGTAAAGATCATCCGTCCAAATGAATTTGACCATCATCTGCCTGATATGTTTTTTTTTCCCATGGAACAAATCTCACTAACAGTCTTTCATTTTAAAGGGGATAGACACTCCATCCATAGCCTTCTACGATGAACAAAACTTGGATAACTAAACCCTTCTACTCTACCCGCTCGATTTGCTACCAACTGTTACTGCTTGATATTCACACTCACTTTTTATCTAGCTCATTGCGCCACCATCTCCACAGATTTCCCTTTCCATCACTTATATAGTTATGAATTCATGAGTTCGTCTATTCATTAGCAGCAGCGGGGTAAAGCAAATCAGCGGGTAGGCACTATTGCGACCTAAAAGTCTTTGTAAAAGTATGTTTGTACGTAATAAAGTAGACAATACATATCATTCTTTTTCCGGTGGCTTTCAGATTGTGACCTTAAATGATTGTAAAAGTTCCAGCTAAGTTAAAAATCAACTAGTTCATCAGGATCAACGTTGCTACCGTGGTTACAATGCTGAAATAATATTTCACATTTTTAATCGAATTTAACAGATCACAGAAACCAAATGCTCTTTTTTCTTCCAATGTACTCATCAATCAAAGAAAAACGCGTTTTCTAGTTGAGGGGTTGGAGTTGGGAAAAAACAAAAATTCAGTTTTCACATAGGGTTCTGAAAACTTGATTATTTCTCCTGTGTTTTATGGGACTCTGTATGCTGTTTATAGGTTCACATTAACAAATTCAAACTGCATTTATGCCTCCTCATAAATGTGCTAAATGGACCAAACACCTAGAGAAGAAAAACTGGCAAAAATTTTATGTACATTTCAGTATCCTAAAAATAGTTAGCTTTGATTCAAGACATAAACAAAATTGAACTGTTTTTGCTTCCATACATTACATTACAGTGTAACCATTTCTCATACATTGTGGGATTTCAATTTAATAACTTATTGGTTTCATAAGATTGACAATGAATTCACACAAAATTTCGTGCAAAAAAAACAAAACATTGAAATGAAATCTAACAAATACTTTTAGTGAGTTTGCCACTGATTTGAACTCATCATACTCTAACTGGTTTCTGTAAAATTGCTGATAAATAAACTTGAGATCTCCCGGAACCATCAGATCTTTCACCAATAACCCATTTTAGCTTCTTGTAACCAAATTTCTCAATCAATTTCGTTAAATTTATCTTCCGTTCTTCGTCGACGCAATAGAAATTATCCAACCAAAACAAACCACCAGGTCTCAAAATCCGATCTAAATCGAACATCAAGAACTCTAATTTCTCCACTTTACCACCGTCGCCGAACCCATTCGCAGAATGAATCAAATCAAACACATTATCATAAAATGGAAATCTCTGATCTAAACTTGAATACAATGGAAACAATCCTCTAGCAGCAATGAAATCATTAAAAGGTGCATCAACATTCAGAGTTGAAGTAATTACTGTAACATCTTTTTCAGCCATTCTAGCTGCAAAAGTACCAGACCCACCTCCAATATCAAACCCCAGTCTAATCCCACCATTACCAACAAGTCCTAACACATCATCAATAAGGAAATCATTCTTACCTCTAACTCTAACAAATCTACTCCTTTCAGTTCCATTAACTAAATCAAAACAACCATTACAATTACCACCAATTTTCTTACTATTTAAACACTTAAAATTCCTACAGAGAAGCCCACTCCAAGTAACTATTTTATCACTTACTTGTTTCCACAGAGAAGATGGAAATGAAGAAAGCCCCACTTTATGAACAGATTTAGTAAAACATCTTCTTCTTGGTAATGGTTCACAACCTCTTAAAATCAATTTCTGTCCTAAACTCCAATCATCAGGACAGACATCATCAACTTTATAATTCATGTAATCAGATAATAAATCTCTAGATTTCAGACAAGTATGACCAACTGATGAAACCATCTCTGTAAGACCACTTCTTGAATCTTTACCTAGTGGTAAGGATTGATGCTGTAAGAACAGTTTTAACTCACTAGCTAAATTTGTTTTTGTGATATCAATTGTATCATAACCCAGTAATTCTTTCTCCATTTTAGCTAATTTCTTTTGAGAGAAATTGATTTCTCTTAAGATTAAAGTAACATGTTCTGAAATCAAAGACATGTTTTTGTGTGAGTGATTTGAATGATGGGGTTTTGATGCTGAGTATTTAAATGCATAGAGAGCAAATAGATTTGTAGTTAGAACTGAAAAAAGCATGATAAGATTTAAAGCTGATGAACATAGTGTTGATTTTTTAAATCTCGCTGTACCTTCTCCTACTTTCAAAGAAACTGAACCCATTTCTTCTTCTTCTTCTGATCTCTGCAAATCAGACTAGATTTGTGGATAAAGTGTGGTTGTAGTAGTAGTAGTGGAAGGAGCAGCAGAAGAAGTAGAAGAACTGTAGTGTTTTTTTTTTTTGTGTGTGTGTGTGTGAGAGTGAGGGAGAATCTCAGATTTGGAGTGTGAGCAAGTGGAAATAGAAAAGGAGGAAAGAAATGATTATTTAATAAGTAGTCTTGGTAACAAAGTGATTAAGAAATCAATAAAGAGATGATTATGTTTACTAATCGAGTCGTTGTCGGTTGTAATTGAACTGTTACTATTCACATTATACAGTGCAGTACTCAAAGCAGTTAAGGAAGCAATTTAAGAAAGTTGTTGCTTTGGTCATAAGATTTGCGAGACGTGTCCTGCATGATTGCATCAGAATTGTGTGTGTGTGGTACAAGGTTGTGAAGCGTTTAGTAAAGCAGATAAGGTGAATGTATATTATTATGTTCAAAGGAAAAGATATTTTAGATCGGCAACTCATCCGTAATGCAACAAAAGAAGTAGTGAAATAATGCAAGTCTAAACGTAATTTTTTTTTCCGGATACGACATGATGGCTATAATTCTCATGAGTAAAACCAGCTGGACAACTCCACTGCTGAAACAACATATTATCTCTGATAATTAATTTAATCAAGGCTGTATCCATAGAGGAGATTGGAACAAATTAGGAATTCAACCTTATTAACGGAACATGATTCGACAAGCTAAGCTCATAATGAAAGATCTACCTAAAGCCCAGATTCAATACATCAACTGGAGAAATAACAAAGCAGATGACAAACTGGTGAAAGCTCGAAAACTGCAACATCTATCTTCACATATTCAATATCAAATTAGCAAAACCAACATTTATAATAACCTGGATAAGAAAGAGATGACTGGTCTATTGTGCTATATTAATTGATTAATATATCTTTCTATTTTCATAGAAAGAAAATGGAACTTGATACCTCTACTGTTCGCACAAACTGCGTACAACCGGGGATGTATAGTACCACTCTACCACTATACTGGACAGCCGAACCTAATCTAAACAGTCTTGCATATGAGATCTCAACGTTTAATTTTGTATATGTGCCGGTGAGGAATTTGGGTATAAGTCACATGCATTTCATTTTTGTTTTAATGATTATTTATTGGTCCAACACCCCATTTGGGTTTTCATTTGAGATCGGAGAAAGCTTAGTTGATAAGCAATGAGTAGGAATGTCTGACTACTTTTAGGTCTCAGTTGCATGTGAATGTCCTCTCCTCTGGAGTCAATTTTGATAAAAAATCATTGTGGATGGTTGAGCATATCGGCGCCCTAATCTATTACAGAAGTACTCCAAAAACACGTAGTACTTGTCCCTTGACATCAATTCACACCTCGGATATGAAATGGTTGTATATATCCAGTTACCGTAACCGGATGCGAGCACATGGTTGTTTCTCGCCGGACAGATAGGATAAAATTTTTGATTCGTGGCTCGAAATTGCTGACTCTCAATTATATAAGTTCCACGTGATATTAGGGGACCCACTATAAAGACAAAAGATGGAATTCTTTTCTAAAGTCAAGTCTCATCAGTGTGTGATTCTGATTCCTAATGAACGGTGGGTTCATTAGTTTGGTCCTAACAAGAGGATGTGGGGGTGTCCAGTGGGAAAATAAAGAAGAAGAATGAATGAAATGAAGTTCTGTAACTGTGGTTTTGGCTCATTGGTAAAGCGGGAATGGGATAGAAAATATGTATTGCATTCAAGACAGTCAATATGATAGTCATTTCTGGTAAGTACTAGTAGCTTTCATTAGTAAATGAATCAACATTTAAGAGGCCTCTACAATTCATAGTGAAACAAGTCTTTTGATTGATAGGGAAACAAGGGAAAATAACTAATGGCTTCACTGGCCACTCCTTCTCTTATATTGTAATTTCTTTTTTATATATGGTGGAATTGTCAAAATTGTCTTCCATTAGATCGGATGGAAAATTTTATAGGCAAGGGACCCATACAGGCATACAGCCATTGCTATTGTGGATGTTCTGCTGGATTTGAGTCTCACTCTCTTTTGATTGTTCAAATACTTTTTAAATTTGGACAAAAAGAAGTGCAAACAGATCGAAGGGGACATTGTTTCAGGGTAGTTGATACATAGTACGTAGTTGTGTATCATGATGATGGTCCCCTGTATGTTTCTTGTTGTAATTTAATAGCAAAAATGAAAACAAAATTGTGATGGAAGCATTGATAATTACCATTACTATATAGTCCATCACTATTCCATTATTTTACACTACTTCATACGTTGTACATTCTAAGTACTTGCACATGGGATCTCATTAGATACCTTTTGTGCCCGGGTTTGATATCATGCAATGCAAACATAACGCTTATCCTCAACATATCTTAGAACTTTCAATGGATTGTGTGTGAAGAAAAAAGTCTTAATCCATATAGATATATATTTATAATAAAATTATTTTCAATCCATCAATGTGAGGATGATATGATAAAAAGAAAGTTAGACATCCTTTAGGCCAAGTTTTATACACCTCTGAAAACACTAAATTTGAAAGAAAACACCCACTATGCATCTAGCAAACCATCAAATTCACCTCTCAAACATTATAATTTGAGCAGATGCACAACGCGTCAAAGTCTTGGTCGCTAGCGACTTAGTCTTTGTCGCTCAACCAAGACTATGTCACCAACGACTAACCGTTTCTCGCCTATAAATTCACCATTTTCAAATCCAGTTTTTACACCAAAAATTTTCATACTTTCTCTACTTTCTACTAAATTTTTTTCTACAATTTTTTTAAAAATGGCCCAAATTACAAATCTTGATTTAGCAACACAACTACATTTTTCTGGAGTCATACTTGAAGTCGCTGTTAGTAAGACATGTGATGGTTACAAGAAAATAGAGAATGAAAAAAGGGGTCTTCAGGTTTTAGATGTTAACCAAGTCGCATCCAAAAGAAAAAGAAAAGTTCAAGCCAAGAAAAATGAGGGTAAAGAGAATTTAAAAGTTAGTTGTAGTATTCTCACAAAAATAAGGAAAAATCTTCTCAGGAACGCATTAAATGGAAGATACGTCAAATGAAGATAAACAGGAGGCCAAGATTGTCAGAGATTTTTACTGAAGTGTTTAAGTTTTTACTGTCCTAGTTTATATCTTGTAAAAGAGCATAGTATAGTAGTAAATTAATGTAATTTAGAAGTGTTTAAGTTAGTAAGATATGTGATGGTAATTGAGATTAGTGTTTAAGTTATTTGAATGAAATTATTAATTAAACTTGCAATCAAATTGTTCAATCAAATTAAGTAAAATTATTTCCTACTTTTGAAAAAATGTAATTTCTTTTAACATTCACGCATTTAAATTCATTAATAAACATACTAGTTTTTGATTCACTACATAAAATCAAAATTATATATTTTTGATTCAATTAAAACATAAAATTAAAACTACATATTATTTCGTGGTTGATGTCTTGGTTGAGGAAAGAGCCAGTTATCATATGGGGGTAGTTTCCTTGTGCTAACATGGCTCTTACAGTAGCATCTTGAGTAGCTTTAGGAGGTTGAGTTTCATCACATAACCTGGATAAGGAACCGAAGGAAGCTGAGAACTGGATGCCCCAACGTCTCGAAGCGCCTGATAATCTGTGAAGCCTCCTACTCTTGGTTGAGGGGTAAAAATATTCGTAAATAATGGATTGCCCCATGGAATCATAAAATCCAATCCCCCTGATTCAGGTTTCAAATAAGTTTCTGGCACGTGCTCTGGTGTGGCAAAACTTCTTTGACTGCTTCTACGACTGCCTCTGCTTCCCTGATTTGCTCGACTTCATTGACTATAATCACTTGCAGATGGAATGGATTCATCTGGAATATTAAGACTCAATGTGATTTTCATTTGTTCCAGGAGCTCCAATTAATGTTTCTCTATTTTCTTTTGTCGCTAATCATAATCGTTCAACCTTTGCTGCATCTCTACTTATGAATCTTCTACCCCATAATAGGGATACGATCGTTCCATAACTTGAGAAGTAATTGTAATATTTACACGCTCTCCTTGTAGATTGATACTTAGCACATCACAGTTAAACGGTGACATAGATGACGAAGAAGATGAACCTCCCTCGCCACTGGGATAAACAAAGGAAGCTGACGAAGAAGCTGGTGGAGGTTGGGATGTAAGAAACGCGGAATGAAGTGGCAATCTACCTAGGGCTGGCACATCCATCACTCTCACATGATGCGGCTTCATCTGAATGTTATACTTGCTAATCTTGTTGAACCAACTCATATACCACTTTCGTCAACATCCTCGACCAAGTCATCAACATGAGCATATTTATGAGCAGTTTGCATCAACAAACGGTAATCCTCTAAGGAAACATCCCCGTTTGGAAGTGGGTTGATTGCTTTTACTATTCGCCATTGAAGCTGTAAAAGGAGTCTTTCCACAAAGTACCAAACACCTTTCACGTATTCAGCAATTTAAAACACCGATCGATGTAAACTCAGTTGTAGCATCCTTTGAGCAGCTTGAGTGAGGTACTGTGGATGATACGCATACAACATATAAATAAAGTTTTGCCTTGTTCTGAATTTTTGTTGAATCCTTTGAGATAGCTCTGAGTGTTGAACATCATCTGGCTGATTGGGGGCCAGTTGGCAGACCGATATTTTTCTATAATAGGAAAAACAACGTCTGTTTGAATAAGAACAGGTTCACCAACACGGAAGTAAGTATATCACCAAAACTGTGAAAATATTGAGAAATTTAAATAATTAGTAAATGTAACATTTATACTTTAATAAGAAAAATTATAAACTAATTAGATATTTACCTTCAAGATTCCCCAAAAACAATTCAAACTTGATCTGGCGCCCGCGCAATTTCTGAGGCCAATGTAGATAAAGATAACAGTGCAGACCCCCAGTCATACTCTGGAGCTCTCTCTAAGTCCTCAAACGCTTCGAGAAAACCAATAGGTGTCACTGAGATAACATTTGGAAGAAGCAATTGTCCTATCACCCATAACAGAAACACTCTTTCGAGCAAAGTATAATGCTCAACATTCTCTTCTTCAGGATACTCTTCAACATTCTATGAATAATGTTTTAAAAATGCTTTCAACCCAGAGACTCTGACTCCACCAGCGTGGATATTTCTGTGGTTATCATTTCCTAACTCATCAGAAGAATACAAAACAAGGTGTTATTTCTATTTATCCTGCGTTTCCCACTTTCCTTGGTCATATGGAATAATATCCCCCTCGCATAGTATTCCCGTCAACATATAAATATCTAACGGCGTAACTCCTACAAACAACATTTTGAAATTAAATTTCGGCTATAAATCCTAAAGTTTACATAATTTAAAGTTTGAATCAACCTAATGTTTTGCATAATCTAAAGTTTGCATATATATAAAACCAAAAAAAATGCAAAAAATTAATTAGAGAACAAATAAACTTATCACATTCAAAATCTCTAAAATAGAACATATTTGCAGTCTTCCACCAACGTTCTAATAATACTTGAACAACAACCTTCCTATGGTTCTTGGGTTGTAACAAATATAAACGATGCCATGGATATCTGCTGACTCTTTCTTTAACTTCCTCAGGGAGCCACTCATACACGATATGAAGTTCAGATATCCCACCTCTTAGGATGGTATACCGAGCTCCCTCTAGATGGCATGATATATGACCTTCCACTTCACCAGTGCCTGCAAGTTGTCTAACCTCTTGGAACCCCTTATATCTATCTTGATTCCAGTTCACTCCACTACTTGGGCGTCTCTTGGTTGACCTTTTCTGTTTCTTTTATTTCTTAACAAACTCATTGTGATAGAAGTTTTTTTTGCAGTAATTTTTTTTTTTACTCTAGATAATTTTGATGTTAGATGTAAAATTGTGAAGGAAGATGTAAAATTGTGAAGGAAAGGAAGTTATGTATAGACATAGGGAGTCGGTCATGGGCGTTGGGAACTATGTGGAGCGTATAGTGTTTATCGCCAGTGACCAACACTATGTCGCTCGACATAGTTCCCATAGCTTAAAGCATTTCCCATAGTGGCACACTCTGCTTGTCCAGCCACTTGGCTGGACAAACTAACCCATTTGAGAGGGTGTATAGGATCTGGCCTTAGGTGAATCTCTAGTTTTAGACATTCACCTAGAGGATGTCTTTACACTTTTATTAATAAAAATCATTGAAAAAACAAAAATGTAAATATATTTTAACCGATTGTATACTCACAAATATAGTAAAAATGATAGAAAGCTTTATGGATTGGAGATAAAACTTTTTTTCCCCAATATTTAAGATTTTATACCTAGAGGATGTCTTAAAAGTGAAACCACATATGAAACATCCACATTCTCCATTGTAGAAGCTCTTATAAATCAGTGTGACAGAAGTAATGTCATATCATTTGAATCTACTATTTATATGTTTGCGTCAAAACTTATGATACTCTTTATGAAAATTATAATCAACCCTAAGATTTAGAAATGAAATGATGTATTGAAGTATTAGAAATTGAGATTCATTACACTGTCATTACAAGTATATATACTAACTCAAACAAGAGTATAAATAAAGTGCGAGAATATAAAACTAACAGAATTAACTAAAACAAACAAATGTTAAAGACACTCATATATTAGACAAAAGACAATCTTTTATTCTCTTATAATCCCCCTCAAGTTGTATGCTAGTGAAGAAAAGCTTGTAAGCAGGAGTTTTGAACAATTCCTTAGTCAATCCCTTTGTGAATACATCAGCAAGTTGGTGCAGAGAAGAAACAAACTTAATGACCAGAAATCATGAAACAATAAGATCCATGATGAAGTGGTGATCCACTTCAATTTGTTTGGTTCTATCATGAGGATTACTAGCTAAGCAACTTGCACCATACTATCACAATACAAATTAAATGGATTTATCAACTGAATCTTCAACTCCTTTAACAAATAAAAAATCCATAGTGACTATGTGGAAGCAACATATAAACTCTTGTATTTAGCTTCTGCATAAGATTTATAAACAGTTGGTTGTTTCTTACTATTCCAAGAAACCAAAGAAAACATTATATCTAAAAGTATTTTTTCTTGTATCAGGGCACCCTGCCCAGTCAGAATCTGAATAAGAAGTTAGAGAAATCAAATCTAAGAACATTAAAGTAAAGTTATAGTTGTATCATTCCTAACAACTTCTATATTAAGGAAATAGTGCAACTTACCTAGATCATTCGTAGAAAACTCATTGCCTAAATATGTTACTAGAGAATTCAACAGAAAATCAGAACTTCATGTCAATGTAGCATCATCCACATACAGAAATAAGAACATCATACCTTCTGGAAAATAAATAAAAAACCAGATAATAATGACACTTTGATTTGGTGGAACCATATTTGAGAAAAAAATCCACTACACCTTTGGAACCAAGCCCTTGGAGCTTGCATTAACCCAAAAAGTGATCTCTTCAGATGATATACATAATTATCTTTGGATGGAACTTTAAAACCTGGTGGTTGCTCTGTAAAGAAAAATTTATCCAAGTGACCCTGCAAGAATGCATAAGACACATCAAGTTTCTTCACACTTCATTCCTTAAAGAGAGCAATTGTCAACACAACCCTAATGGTAGCAGCCTTTACCACTGGACTAAAAGTCTCAGCAGAGCCTATCCTATCCAACTGGTTATAACCCTTAGCAACCAGTCTAGCCTTGTGTCTATCCACTATCCCATAAGCCTTGAATTTGAGTTTAAAAACCCACTTACAACAAAGAACATTCATGTACTTCTCATAAGAGACCATATCCCATGTCTCATTTTTTATTAAAATGGTGTACTCTGCACCCATATCCTTGACCCAAACAAGATCTTTATTGGCACTCTTAAAACTCTCTGGCTTACTAGGATGCAATAAAGAAGTAAAAACTGCATGTAAAGGGATATAAACAAAATAAATGGTAACATAATCAGGTAAAAGCTTAGGCTTAGCAGTACCCACTTTAGATTTGGTAATGATAGTTGAGACAAGAATAGAAGATGAATGACTAGAAAAAGTTGGAGAAGGTAATGAATAAGTGATAAAAATAGTTATGAAATAGTGATAATCCCGAAGAAAATATTGGAACTTAAGTAGAATGAGAGACGTTTATAGAATTTGAAGGAGACAAGGCATTTTAAAAGTCAAAATAATCAACAGTTTCAGAAGAAGCAAAAGGAAAATTAAATTCATCAAAGTTAACATGCCTTGAGATATAGACCTTACCGCTGACATTGTCAAATCATCTATAACATCTATGTAAGAGACTATAACCAGTGCATGTACATTTAACGTATTTTGAACATAACCTATCCTGCCTATAAGCACCTAGAAAATGATAGCAAGTTGAACCAAAAACCATGAGAAAAGAATAGTCATGAATTTTATAGAATAATATCTCACAATGAGATGTATATTAAAGAACTTTTGTAGGCATTTGTTGAAAAAAGTGGCAATTTAAAAAGCATCAAACCAAAAATGTCTGGTAAATTTGCCTGAAACAAAAGTGTTAAACCAACTTTTGTGATATGTGTATGCTTCCACTCAGCAAGACCATTCTGCTGAGAGGCGAGAGGATAAGATATTTTTAAAGAGATACCGTTAGTATCAAGATAATATTTAAAACGATCTTTGGTTAATTCAAAAGCACCATCATATTAAAAAGAAATGAGTTTTGTAAAAAGTAAATCATTTAGTCTTTGAAAATGTTGGAAAGATACAATGCAATTAGTTTTTGTTTTCATTGGGTATATCCAATGAAACCTACTAATATCATCTATGAAAACTATGTAGAACCTAAAATCTATATGGGATAATTCAGGAGATGGACCTCATACATCAAAATGTACAATCTCCAATTGAGCAAATGGCTCTCTATTAGACTTATAAAATGGAAATATTTTATATTTTCCTAGGCGGCAAGAGTGGCATAAAGTAACAAGATGTGATGTAGTGAGATGAATTGCATCCGAGGAATGGAGTTTTTAAACTACAACAACAACAGGGTGACCAAGTCTGTTGTGCCAAACTAAAGAAGAAGAAGCAATAGAAATGTGAAAGCAAATATGAGATGATATTGGAGCTGGAAGAAACCTCGGTGGGTAAAGATTGTTGTTAACTAAGCCATCAACAAGTACCTCTTTAGTCACGGTTCCTATATACATAGCCCCAAAGATGCAACTCAAAAAAGTAACCATCATCTCTAGTAAACTTTGCTACTGAAAGTAAATTAGCTTTAAGATTAGGAATGACAAACATATATTAAAGGACAAATTAACTTAGCATTCTTGGTATGAAGAGTAACATCACCAGTTAGATAAATTGGAACAAGCTTACCATTACCCCATCGTGACACTAGTGTTTCCTTCATAAGGAGCATGATTCTGTAAAAGTGTTGCATCATTGCTCGTAGGGTTGGTAGCTCCAGAATCTGGAACCCAAGTTGCAGCAGTTGGAAAGGTATGCACATCTTCATTCCTTGTTGCAGTATTCAATCCTATCCTAGCAAATGCTTTCTGAACATAACTAATACTACCTCCGTTTCTACAATAATGATACTATCATTTTTTTTCAATTTGGCATATTTGTAAGCTTGATTGTACCTAAAAAGTGGTTCTAGGGTAAACAATGTACTGATGGACACATATTTGTGTCTTTATTAGTTCCGAAAATATATATTGTGAGTATTCTATTTTATACTAATTTGGTTAATTATTGTGTTTTAGGTATTTTTGTGGATTAATAATTGTGGAGAAATTTAGCTCAAAAAGTGTTAAAAGCACCCAAAAAAGTGCTAAAGGCACCCCAAGAAAAAGTGATAAAGCCACCCATGAATTGATAAAGGCACACACCTTCTTTAAGTTCAAGTTCAAATTCTGGCGGGAAATGTTATTCTCAAACAACGAGAATTGGTTGTCAAAATTCAGAGAAGATTTCGAGAGTTTTTAAGACAAGAATAACTTCTTGCCTTTTTGGATAGAGTTTGTACACATTTTAAAGTCTCGGAATATGAAAGAATATCTCGTCACCATCCCAAAACAAAACAAATTCTTGATGAAAACAGATCTCACGTGAAACAAGGGATTTTATTCCCTATCTCGTTTGATTCTTGAGCATTATCTTGTAAGAGAACCAAAGGATCCAAGAAGGAAACAAAATCATCACCGAGAATAAAAAGGAAACAACTTAATGATCGAAAGAGAGAAAATAAGAAATATATATCACCGAGATACTTCCGAGAATTATTTTCATCAAAAAAGAGATTTGGAGTGTTATGAATGTTCTGATAAGAATAGAAGACTTGGAAGAACATCAAAGGGAGGTTGGCTTCGGCCAGAATCAAGAGAGAAGAGAGAAATAAAAATTATTTTGTTGCTCGTGAAGAGAGGAAGAAGAAGAACAAACGATTGATTAGAACTGTTGTTAAAATCCGTTGTCTTTTATTTCATAATCAAAAGCTTTGGCCACAATATTTGCTACAATGACAGCGACAGATTCAGTTTTAAAGCATATACAAGACGTCATTGATTCGTTTAGTGATTCACTATTTTTATTCTAACGAAAATCAACGGTCTTTTATTCAAGTTCGCCTGAAAGGAGTCGTTGATTCACTAAAACTCTTTGTAAACAATTTATCATTAATTAATATTTTATTAATGGTTTTTCTTCTATTCTTTTTCTCCATGAGTAGTTTACTCCTCTTCTAGGATTAGAGAGGAAGCCTTATCATGCTTGTTAGAAAGTTTTAATTTATTTTCTATTTTCATTCTCATTGACCCTTATATTTTCGTCGTGTATTGACAATAATTGATCTTTACATGTCCTCATGCTTGATTCACGATTTATATATCTATTTTGAGACTAGCATTTAAGAAGAGAAAATTATTAATATTTTGAAAATAAAAGTTAATTTGAAAGATATATTATCCGAGACGTACTTTGTGTCCTCAATCGTCTTGAGATAATTGGGAGAAGCTTATAGGAAATAATTATATATCTCTAGTGTGCATAATGATGGTGGAATCTTGACATCCTAGGCTCTCTTCCATTTGTATACAAAATCATTCTAGTTTTTATCTTCTGTGTTTTAGAATTTTAGAATATAATTAACCAATCAATTTGTTATTAGCACAATAATTGACTAAAAATTATAAATTGCAATTTTAAAATCACTATGGAACGAACCGTACTTGTATACTGTCTCATTGAAAGTCATGCTCTTGCGGCATAATTTAAATCCCATCAAGTTTTTGGCGCCGCTGTCGCGGATTGAGAAATTATGATTTTCAATTTTTCTTTAATTTTGTGTTAATTAGTTTAGAATTTATTTTTTTTTATTTTTATTTTATCTTTTAGATTTTACTTGGGTATTTTTCTTGTTTTTTTGTGTGCATGTAATATTCTACGTTTATTGTGGAATTGCTTACCAAAAAACGTAAGTAATAATACTCAATCTTTTTATTTTCATTATTTTTTTAGAAACAATTTGTATAAATTTATTTTAGATTTTATTTCATTTTGTGTATAAGAAAAACTTGTGCATACACCAATTGTATCGTCAGACTACCGAATTTTAGGAAAACCCGTGGAAAAGTACGCTGAACCCGTGTCGTTGGCATTATGGGAGTTACCAGCCGAAATTCCACAAGCCTTAGCCTCGTACCTTTGACCAGTATTTGACTGTAGGTATATTTTGGTAAGGTAACCCTGCACTTGCACGTGCACTATAAAAAAATGTCGAACTGGTATTATGAGGACAAATATAATGAATATCGACCCGAATTTCAAAATGAACATTATCCATACTGTAGCTATAGTGTAGATAGTATTTGGGACCACTACCAGTCTTCTAAAGGTTACGGTTCAAACCATAGTGATCCCGATTACTATTTGCATGCTCACCACGAACGGGTAAATGAGCAATATTATACCGAGTAAAATGTTAGTTCTCCATCTTTAGAAGATGCCCTCAGGCGTTACATGGAAACTTCAAAAATTCTTGAGTCTTCGTATACTTCTTTGGATAATAAACTCAATCAATTTGCTGAAACTGAACGGAAGCGTGACTGAAAAAGGACAAACAGATTTGCAGCTATGTGTACTGCTCTTAGTGAACTTAATACACGTTTAGATGAAATTAAAGAAAAAGAACAGTTAGCTGCTAATATTGCTCAAAATGAATTTAATTGCCAAAATAGTGTCTCAAATTTTACCCCCTTGATAATAATGATGAATATTTACCTAATTTAGAGGATGATGTTAGAATAGAAGACACTATTTATTTAGATAAGGTTCTATCATCTTCATATTATTATGATGATGAAGATACTGTTGATGAAGAAATTGAAATCCGTAGTCATAATGATGAGGAAATTTTTACAACAATTGAGCTTCACGATAATAATGATGTTTCTAGTTCCAATCCCAATAATGTTGATGATTATTTGCCTATTATAGAGGAAAATTATTTTTAACTAAAGAAACCATTGTTGTAGACAGTGAAATATTTCATTGTTATTATGAAGATAATGACGGTTTAGATGAACGAGTTTAACCCGAGACTAGTGTTTTAGAATCCAACGATTCAAAGTCCATAGTCCCTGACGAAGATGATAGACTCGTAGAGATTTTATTATGAGTGAGGATGCACCACCTGATTATAACCTGGACGATGCAATTGACCATTTTCAGGAATCTGACGATCTAAAAATTAGGAAAATGTGGCTAGTCTATCCAAGGACATTGAAAATTCTAAGTTTGGGGGTGATTATCATTCTCCCTGTGCTTTACCTTTGACTCTTAGAAAGATCTCTCACTTGGGACTTGACATATGTGCTTGTACCATTTAGCATGATCAACTTCATACACGTTTTTCCGAACCTAATCATGTACATGAAGAAGTTCAGTTGTTAGAAACCCATCATCTGATTGATGCGGTTTACCCAGGCGATAATACTATAATTGACTTTGTTGTCCCACCCAAATTTTATTTACCAAATGTGAGAACATATGAATTTCGAAAGTGTCAGATATTCAATATTGGAGCTAAGCCTAACTATTTTAGGAAATCTGAATCGACACATTTTCTTAAGAATGACCACCACTTTCATATACTTCATTGTGGTCAACTTTGTGAGTCAAACTCGATTGACTTTAAGGATCCACAATTATTTCGATTATTGTTATATGATTTGTAAGTTGTGACTAATCCTTTCTTGGTCTGACTGAAGACTTTAAACTTAGCGCTCTATGGGAGGCAACCCATATGCTTTTGGTACACGGCCGGTGCCGGTAATATCTTTCCTTATCTCTTTTACTTTGTTCATTATTTTCTCTTTGTTTATGCTTTTCATTTATCTTTAGAACATCGAGGACTATGTTCAATTTAAGTTTAGGGTTAAGGGAGAAAAATTTAAAAAAATTTGTTGTATCAAAAACTCCAAAATCTAGAAACTTGTGAACAATTTAGGATGACACTAACCAATATAGGTAGATGGAAACAAAACACCTGGCTGTAGGATTTGATGTGCCCAAAAAAATGGTCAATTTATAAAAGGACAGAGCTCGGGTGTTAGAAATAACATGATAGTCGTCACCATATCTCGTAGTCATCACCATCTTACGTTCTGTTTTTATTTTTTTCAACTTTTTGTGTTTCTCTAAGTGATTTGGTGGGGCACTAGTATCACCTTGTTGTCGCTGCTAGGATGAAGTAGAGTGATTGAGATAAAGCTCCATTATTTTAATTGAACTTGACTAATAAATTTTTAAAAAATCATTTTTTAAAAAAAAAATCAAAAAATCAAAAATTGACACTTGGATAGCAATATGTGTATGTTTTCCCTGTTTTCATCGCCTAAGCAAGCGTGGGACGCAAGATCCATGGGAATTATCATGTAATCTGCTGAAAAGGAGCATGCACTTGGATTCAAAAGATCCAATCATGTTGACGATAAAAAAAAACTTTATATATTCAATAAATCGACCGCTGGGGCCCTTGTATATACTAGCTGGGTTGATACTAGAATTGTGATTCAGACCAATGGGTGTATTTCTCAATCCATTAGGGTTCATCTTCATACGATGTCCATACAAATATTTTAGGAAACGTCGTTCACCTTAGTCAACATGCGCACACTTCTATCTATATATCCATCTGTTTAATCTATTCATGTGATTATGGTTTGTTAGATTCTGAGTCTCATGGTCCATTGTACAACTTTCTGAGTAGTGCTTTGATTTCTTTTATATGAATTTTAGTATGCTTGAGTGCAAACTCGTGTACAACAATTGGATTCATATAGGGTAATGATTTCCTTAGCCAAAGAATTTAGTAGCCAACTAAATAGCATGTTTAGTGTCTACCCTCAATCGTTCACAAGTAGATAGGCTTTGGAGTAAAAGGTTTTGTGGGTATATCTCTTGTAAACCCTCACGAGACAAAACTCGTCCACTAGGGCCACCTAGGGGTTTAAAGGCTTGTTGCACACGCTAAATGCAATCGCGATGCCTGCGAAAGTGAGTTAGGATTTATTTCTATTTTTTAGATTAGATTTTCTCGAGGACTAGCAAAATATAAGTTTGGGGGTATTTGATAGACACATATTTGTGTCTTTATTAGTCCCGAAAATATATATTGTGAGTATTCTATTATGTACTAATTTGGTTAATTGTTGTTTTTTTAGGTATCTTTGTGGATTAATAATTGTTGTAAAATTTGGGTCAAAAAGTGTTAAAAGCACCCAATAAAAAGTATTGAAGGCACCCAAGAAAAAGTGATAAAGACACCCAGGAATTGATAAAGGCACCCACTCTCTTTAAGTTCAAATTCAAATTCTGGCGGGAAATGTTCTTCTCAAACAACGTGAATTTATGGTCAAAATTCAGAGAAGATTTTGAGAGTTTTCAAGATAAGAATAACTTCTTGCCCTTTTGGACAGAGCTTGTACACGTTTTAAAGTCTTGAAATATGAAAGAATATCTCGTCACCATCCCAAAACAAAACAAATTCTCGATCAAAATAGATCTCACGTGAAACAAAGGATTTTATTCCCTATCTCGTTTGATTCTTGAGTATTATCTTGTAAGAGAACTAAAGGATCCAAGAAGGAAACAAAATCATCACCGAGAATAAAAAGGAAACAACTGAATGATCGAAAGAGAGAAAATAAGAAATATATATCACCGAGATACTTCCGAGAATTATTTTCATTAAAAAAGAGATTTGGGACGAGATTTGGAGTGTTATGAATGTTCTAATATATATAGAAGACTTGGAAGAACATCAAATGGAGGTTGGCTTCGGCCAAAATTAAGAGAAAAAAGAGAAAGAAAAATTCTAGTGCTGCTCGTGAAGAGAGGAAGAAGAAGAACAGACGACGGATTAAAACTGTTGTTAAAATCCATTGTGTTTTCTTTCATAATCAAAAGCTTTGGCCACAATATTTGCTACAGTGACATCGATAGATCCAGTTTTAAAGCATATATCAGGCGTCGTTGATTTGTTTAGTAATCCAATATTTTTATTCTTTTAGCGACGAAAATCAACGGTCTTTTATTCAAGTTCGCCTGAAAGGAGTCATTGATTCACTAAAACTCCTTGTAAGCAATTTCTCATTAATAAATACTTTGGTTAATAATTTTTTTTCTATTCTTTTTCTCCATGAGTAGCTAAATCCTCTTCTAGGATTAGGGAGGAAGCCTTATCTTGCTTGCTAGAGAGTTTTAATTTGTTTTCTATTTTTATTCTTATTGGCCCTTATATTTTCGTTTTGTATTGATTATAATTGATCTTTACATGTCCTCATGCTTGATTCATGATTTACATGTCTATTTTGAGACTAGCATTTAAGTAGAGAAAATTATTAATATTTTGAAAATAAAAGTTGATTTGAAAGATATATTTTCTGAGACGTACTTTGTGTCCTAAGTCGTCTTGAGATAATTGGGAGAAGTTTATAGAAAATAATTATATACATCTAGTGTGCATAATAACGGTGGAATCTTAACATCCTAGGCTCTCTTCCATTTGTATACAAATTCATTCCAGTTTTATCTTCTGTGTTTTAGAATTTTAGAATATAATCAACCAATCAATTTGTTATTAGCACAGTAATTGACTAAAAACTAGAAATTACAATTTCAAAATCCCTGTGGAATGAACCGTACTTGCATACTGTCTCATCGACAGCCGTGCTCTTGTGGTATAACTTAAATCCCATAATGTACTGTAGAAGTACTTTCTTTAGGTTCGAGGATCAAAATCATACAAAACCAGCCTAAGCCAAGAAAATGGCCATTCACGTTTTGCTTCGGTCACAAGGAGAGAAGATGGGTTGATCTCAGGGGAGGGAGGTAGAGAAAGTTGAGGAAATCAGTGGTGATGAATTATGTGTAAAGGTGTTGAACTATAAAGAATAACAAAATTGTGAGATTGATAAGCTTGTTCTGTTTTTTGAATATACTTAATAGTCTATTTATAGTAGTTAGGAATACACAATGCTTTCCTTGTAAGTAGTGGAGGCAGTGAGGATATGGAGAGGTGGAGATCGTGGATGTAATGGTAAGGTCATGTGCGATATGTTAGGAAGTTTCTAGAAACCCTTTGACCATTACTCCATCATCTCTTCAACTGTTATAACCGTCAACACTACTTGTAACTTTCCCATTATGGGGCGTTGCCATGCCGCATGTTGCTATAAACCACCATACCAATACCCCATGAAGAAACCCCCAAGTAACATGTTTTGGTTTTTCATAGGAATTAGTGGAATCATGGACTACATCTTATCTTGACTATGTTATAGCCATGACGTGCCTTGACTGAGTGTTCAATTCTCTATAGGCTGACCAGATCTTGTAGTAGTGATATTTAAGACTCAGGCTTGAAGAGATAACTCAGATTCAAAGCAAGTGTGAGTGATAAGGAGTTTTTCGTAAAATAGCACTACCAATAGGTTTATGCCAACGTAGCATGGCCGTGGTATGTCTTGGAATAGCTGCAACATGCATGCAAGCTGATTTAGCAACAATGACGCATGCATGGTCGGGGTGTTGCTGGCACTTTGCTAGTGCCGCGGCCATGGCCATGTGTTGTTGGCGCTGGCAGTTTGCTAGTGTCGTGGTCATGGTCGTGTGCTGCTGGTTGGCAGTTTGCTAGTGTCGTGGCCATGGCTGTGTGCTGCTGGTGCTGGCACTTTTCTAGTGTCGTGCCCATGGCCTAAGCGCTGTTAGCATTGGTTATTGACACTGGTTTGGTGTCTTGTTTGGCTGATACTGTATTTGTGTAGTGTGTATTCAACATGTTCAAGGAATTAAACTCTGCGACTCGAAGCAATGCTTAATACGACTCTGCATTTAGATGGTATGCATCTAATTAGTGTCTTCATTCAAGGATGGTATAGAAGCTCACTCTGAATGTTTATAATTTTGCATAATCAGTGTGTTCTGATTGATGTGGATGGTTTGTATGGACGCATATGAAATAACGAGGGTTTAGCCGAGTAAAGTCCTGAAATTTTTTGCAGGTGCATACATATATAAAAGAGCTACATGATTAATGTATCCATGATCTAAATACGCATTCTGAATCCTCTTGTAGTATATAAGACATAAGTACGTATCCATAATTCTAATTCCAGGTCAGAACGTTTATACATATATACTTATTTTATGTCTCTGTAGCTGAGCAAAGGCGATATTACAATTTTCGCTTTTTTCAAAAATCCACCATCAACAAGGCTAAAATGAAAAAGTGATAATATCTCTTTTACAGAAATGGAGGTAATATAATTTTTGTCTGGAATTTTTCTATAACAACATCAGGAAGCTGAATTACCAATCATTTTGCATATCTGATACTCCACCTTGGAGTAGTCAATTGTACCGCAAGCACCAACTTCACTTCCTCTAGAACCACTACCAGATCCCTGAGGAAAAATAATATTCTTAAACTAACCACTATTAGGACTTTTCATGTTTTTCCTCTTGTAATTATTACCAGAATTAATATTTTGACATACATGGAAGTAGAGTTTTGTGAGTCAAACAAAGTAGTGATTCTTGATATTTGTCTCTAATCCATTATTTGTGATTAATCAACATATACCCTAGTTCAACATAGGGAAATCGAACCTCTCTATCTTTTGTAGAGAGAATAAAATTATTATATTCCATACCAAGACCATTAAAAATAAACATGAGAAGATCAAAATTAGTTACCCTCTAATTAATAGCAGCAAGACTGTCAAAAATAGTCTTGATCTGTGAAATATAATCTTCAATTGATTGATTCCACCCCACGAATGTTCTACAACTGATTTCGCAACATAGATCTTCTAACAGATAATTGAGTAGAGAATGTAGTCTCAAGAAATGCTAAATTTCGTGAGAATATCACAATCCAAGAACACCTCCAAAAATTGATTGTGTAAAGGTAGCCTTTAAACAACTTGCCACAAATCTATCTACCTTACCCTAATATACCCAATCTGGATTAACTGATTCATCTTAATTGACAGTACTATGACGAGCTGGTTCTTAAGCAGTACCTTCCATATACTCAATGACATCTGCTGATATTGTATTTTCTTTCATTAGTTTACTTAAGTTTAATTCACTACAATCTCTCCTTGGTTACATAAGAAGTTGAAAACAAATAACAATTACACATCTCCTCGTGCGAACAATCTTTTCTACCGCTATATTATATTTTAGTTTTAGTGGGAAATATCTGAAGAAATTTGTCACACTTACAACATGCATCAAGAGTGGTGGTATGTTTTAGTTCTGAGTAACATGTGTGGAACGTGTGCATAGTAACTAGTATAGTTAGAGGGTAAGGATATTTTTTTCCATTAATGTAGCAAAATATCTGTGATGTGGCACATTTTTTTCCTTGTAAAAAATCAGATGGAAAACTTAGCTCTAGAAACATATTTCTAAATTCCTATGTAACAGTAATGTATTATAGTAATTACCACATTACGAGAAGGACATATTGTTAAAAAGCCCAACATCATAGGTAAGTATATTTTGGGCTTTCACACTTTGCTCTTTTGTTTGTTCAAACTTCCAATTCAGAAATTGAAGCAATAGACTTTGGTGACCTTTAAACCCCAAAACACTTGTCAATATTGCACCTTAATTCTCCTTAGATTTTTTTTTTAAACCATCGATTATCCGTTATTAAGGTAAACAACTAATGAGTGGATGTGGATTTGATATTACCCGTATCTAATCCATCTGAATAAAATTTTTGAGATTTCAATCTGCGTCCATTCCTTCACTCAATGGATTTCACATCCACGAATAAGCGGATAGACGGACTGGATGAGGGTAGAATAACGAATTTTGGAAGGGAAAAAAACTAACTAAAACTGATAATATTCCTTGTGATATACGAGAACGGTAACTTCTAGTCACCAGTAATAATATTAGGTTATAATCATCATCCTATTTACATTCACCCTCTTATTTTTAATAACACGTTAAAAGAAAGTAATGTGTAAAAATGATGTATCATCATACAATTGGTAAGACATAAAATTTAGATTGAACAGTTTGTATAGTCTTGTAAAATCAAGATATGTAATGACTGACATTTTTTTTTTGTCTAAAACGAAAGATTCATTAATTGAAAAGGGGGCTACAAAGGTCTATGGATAGTTGGGTACGAAGGATGGAGTGTTCGTTCCATTCCTTCCCTAACCCTTCTACCCTGGATGTGTTAGCCATCATGTTCGCTGCTTTGTTTTCTTCCCTACCGATGAAAGTTAAATTGCAAGACTTAATTAAGTTTAATAATCTTTTACAATCTTCTACTAAAGTGTGGCAGGACCAAGGGACTGATGATGTGTTGCCGTTGACGTCGTCGATGATCATCTTGGCATCTCCCAGGAACAAAATGTGGCTCCAGCCTTTTTCTCTTGCCCATCTAATTGTTTCTCTCAAAGCTTTAGTTTCCGCCTGGTGGCTAGATCCAGCCCTAGCCACTCCTGACAAACCTGCTAAGAAAGAGCCCCGTGGAGAACGGGCTATGGCTCCATAACCTGCTACATAGTCATTTTTTGAATAAGATCCATCAAAATTTATGATAACATATTCTAGATCTGTAGTGGGCCATATAGAAATGAGTCTTTTTTCCGAAATGAGCGCCTTTTGAATATTCTGGCACTGATTTGAAGTTTGGGTTGAATTTTGATGTGGGTTTATCTGGATTGAATCCTTATTGTATGTGGTGATTGATTTAGGCTGGTTGTGATGGTGCTGGATGAGTGGTAGTTGTTGGGTGGTTTCTGGGTGGTGGCGATTGCCATTACCTGACGAGAGGTGACTTTGGGTGTTTTGTATCTGGGGGAGATTTGTCCTAATGGGGATGTTGACAGTATTGGTTTGGATTTGAGGGGGGACCAAGGTTTTGGTTATGATTTGTAGGACTGTGATGGGATTTGGTTTGACCTCATTAAAAATAATATCACACCTATGTTTCCATATTCTCCCTATCACTTGGGCGATATAGGCAATCGCGTACTTGTCCTTGAAGGAGATAATGTTGTTTTGGTTATTCCAAGATTTTATCCATTCTAGGATGCAATTATAGGACAACATGTTGGTATGCAATTCGGGCCAAAGGATCGTCCATACTTTCTTTGCTAATACACAGTGGATGAAGAGATGGGTGTTGGTTTCTACCTGATTGTTACAGACAGGGCAGAGTTGGTCTTTAATGTCCATGTGCTTAAAAATTTTCCTTCTAACCTTTAAAGTTTGTTTAACTAACTTCCAGATGAGAAGGTTTATTCTATAAGGTGTCTTGATCTGCCAGATTTTTTTCCATATGCTCTCTTCCACTAGACCCACTCTGGCCAGGTTCCTATTTGTTTGGACTAATTTTTTATACATAGAGGCCACAGAGAAAAATCCATTGGTTGTGAGATTCCAACCCATCTCATCCCGTCCTTCTTGGAGGATCGGAATGGTTAAGATTTCGTCAATTTGGGTTCTAGAGAAAAGGTTCCTAATCATTTGGTATTTCCAAGAAAGGGTGTTATGATCTATAATCTCACTAACCCAGATTAGACCAGAGTTTCTTTGGCCTTCAGTAACTTCCTCCCTTGTCATACTTTTTAGCCAATTGTAATCCCATATATTGATTTTGGTTCCATCCCCAATTGACCAGAAGTGATGATCTCGGATGTTTTTTATGCCTTTTAAGATACCTCTCCAAATCCAGGTGTCTCTATTTTTTTTCCTTGCGGTTAGGGGGCTGGAGTTTGGGAAGTAGCGAGACTTCAAGACTTTAGCCCAGAGGTCGGTCTCGTTATGAATTAGTCTCCAAGCTAATTTGGTTAACATAGCTTCATTAAACCAGATCAGATTTTTAAATCCTAAACCTCCCATGCTCTTTGGTTGACACATTCCGTCCCAGCTATCCATCGAAAGTCCTTTTTTTTTGCTTTTCCCAGTGTTCCAAAAATTTCTTTGAAGTTTATCCATAGAGTTTATGTTTTTTTTTGGCATTTCAAGGCATCCCAACTGATAGTTAGGAAGGGTATTTATAACCGATTGAATCATTGTGACTCTTCCGGCTTGGGAGAGCATCTTGGATTCCATCCTTGGAGTCTGGTTTCCATATTTTTCAATATTGACTCAAAAGTTAAGGATTTTGCTTTTTTCCGAAAGAGCAGAAAACCTAGGTATTTCTCTTCTTTAGTCATATTTGGCATGTCCAGCCATCTACTCATTTCATCCTGCATCTCTTCTCTAATGTTATGGCTATGAAAGATCCCCGATTTGTTGAAGTTTATACATTGGCCACTAGATTTGCTAAATCCTTCTAGGATGGAAAGAAAGTTGTTTACCTCCTCTTGTTCTGCTTTAATAAAGATTAGGCAGTCATCAGCAGAAAGAAGATGGGAAATCGGGGGGCCTGATTTGGAGATTTTTATTCCACTTAGCACGCTCATATCATTTGCACTATCTATCATCTTGGAGAGAGCCTCCATACAAATGATGAATAGGTAGGGAGAGAGTGGGTCTCCCTGTCTTAGCCCTCTGGTTGGCTTGAAAAATTTGCAGGGCTCCCCATTTAGAATAATGGAGTAGGTTGAGGTAGAAATGCATTGGTTTATGAGGTTACACCATCTTTCAGAGAACCCTAATTTCCCCATTACTTCCAAGATGAAGTTCCATTCTATCCTATCGAAAGCTTTGCTCATATCTAGTTTTACCCCCAGTCTGCCAGAATCTCCTTTTTTCCTTTTCATTGCTTCTACCACTTCTTGGGATATGATGACGTTGTCATGGATATTTCTGGTAGGGATAAAGGCTGATTGGGCCGGGGAGATTATTCTATTGAGGATGGATTTTAATCTGTTTGCTAGGATCTTTGATATAATTTTGTAGATGGTGTTGCAAAGGCTAATGGGTCTGAAATCGGCAGGGGTTTGAGGAATTTTGGTCTTAGGAATCAGAGAGATGTAGGTGTTATTTAGCTCTTTTAATATATAGCCAGTTGTGAAAAAGGCTTTGGTTGCTTTTATAACGTCCTCCCCTACTATTTCCCAATTGTGTTGGTAGAACCCTGCTTGGAAACCATCCGGTCCTGGTGCCTTCCATGGTTTCATTTCTTTTATGACACTTTGGATTTCTTCTGAGGTTGGGACTTTTGTTAACATTTCATTTTCAGTTTGGGAAACGATGGAGTTGAAAAGTTGAAGGATATTGGGATCTATTGCATTTTTACTGGATGTGCTTATTTCTTTGAAATGGGAGTTTAGAAGAGTTTCCAGGTCTGCTCTATTTTTGATCCATTGTTCAGTCTTATTTTTAAGGCTAACAATGGTGTTTGACTTTTTCCTATGGTTTGTTATGGCATGAAAAAGTTTAGTATTTCGGTCCGCATCCTAGATGAAATATTCCCTCAATTTTTGGATCCAAAAGCTTTCTTGAATATCATACCAGTGTTCCAGTTGTTTTTCTAGGCCTTTCTGGGTTTCTCTGTCTCTCTCTCTGGTACTATCCCTTAGATGTAAAAGTTGTTTCCCTAAGGTTTCGATTTTTCCTTCTATTGAGCCGAAAGTAAATTTTTTCCATATCTGAAGGGCACTCCTAGTTTTTTTAAGCTTTTGGGTAAGAATAAAAGGCTCTGAGCCTTGGGCATTTGTGTTCCAGCTCTCTGCTATTTTATCCTTACAAGAAGGTTCTTTTTGCCAACATTCATAGAATTTAAAATATGATTTTACTTTCTTTTGGGGTACTTCGGTTTCTAGCATGATCGGGTTGTGGTCCGATCCTATACAGGGTAGGCTGTGTATTATGGAGGTTGGAAACTGGGATTCCCATTCTTGGTTGACAAGCCCTCTATCTAGTCGTTTGAGTATCATATTATCTTTTTCTCTTTTGTTGGACCAGGTGTACTTTGGGCCGGAGTGTTTTAGTTCTATGAGACCCGCTTCTTGGATAATTGCCCGGATGTGATCTTTTGAGGTATCCGAGGGATCATGGAGATTGCTTGTGTCATCCATTGAGAGGGTTAGGTTTAGGTCTCCTAATATGATCCAGGGATATTCGATGTCCCTACTCATTCCCAGGATGTGCTCCCATTGAGCTTTTTTTGGGCCATAAATGATTTCTCCGTACAGACAGGTAAGATAGGTTTCTGCTTTTTCTGGACCGGTTATTATTCTAAGGTTTACCAAATTCCTAACATTATACGTTATCGTTATGTCGAGGTTATCTTTCCAGATTAGGTCCAGGCCACCGGAGAGGCCCCTGGAAGATTGGGCCCACATATTTGGATAACAGTATTGTCTGAGGTAATTTAGGGTTTTTTCCTCATTGGTTTTTGTCTCCGCTAAGAAGATGATATCCGGGCTAACTTGTTTAATGATATTTTTTAGGTGTTGTCTGGTTCTTATTCCTCCTAAGCCTTGGCAGTTCCATGATAGGATTTTCATTTTGCTTTTGTTTAGGTTACCCAAGTAGTGAGTGCTAATTTTTTTGATGGCTCTTTGGAAATATACGACCTGGGTGTCCCTGTTTTGAATATTTGGCTTTACTTGAAGATTGACTAGGCGAGGAAATTTGTGATAGGGACTAACTAGAGGGCTGATCCTTTGGCTTTTTACGGCCTTGGTTAGGCGAGGATACCGGACCCTACTCCTTTCAGACTTTATAAAAAAATTACTGTTTTTTTGTGGGCTCAAGATGATTTTAGGTTTGGGTTTGTGGTTAGGATTGGTTGAACAGGTATATCCTGAATCACTTTTGTGGAGAGTACTCAATTGCCTTTGAAGAGCCTGTATCTTGAGAACCTGGGCTTTGTTCTTTACTGGGGAGGGTGGATTGATTGTTTTGGGGGGTTGGCTGCGCTGGGAGGCTTGATGGACTCGGTTGAGTTGATGGGTGGGGATTTTATGATCAGGCCTGGTGGAATTCTTGTGAATGGTTATAACTGTTTGAGTTTCTGGGCTTCTTTTATGATCATACTTTAATTGGGCTTCGGAATTCTTGGTGCTTATCTTTTGCTTTTGTGGGAGTCTGAGTTTACCAGGCTGATGTAAAGCTTTAATAGGCTTTTGAAATTGATTGCTATAATGATCGTGATTCCTGTGTTGGCCTGGGGTATTCCTGTGGATGATTCTTGAAGGATTCCCGGTTGTGGTGCGAGTTTGAGCTGGGTGAAAAGATTTCTGTGGAGTTTTCTTGGAATGATTCTGCGACTGTATCCGGGTATGCTTTTTGCTGTAACTGAAATGAGGGATGTATCTTCTGTGTTTATGGCCGTGCTTTTTTAGGCACTTACTGGCTGATCCAACAACGTCTATGATTGATACAACAAGAAGAGTTGGATTGGTGGTATGAAGTGGGGCTGGGATTCTGTGATGATGTCTTCTATTGCTAGGTATTTTCTTATACAAACTCACTGAACATGAATAATTGAAGCTGCTGAAAAAAGGAAATTTATTTTTTTGTGGGATAGTGAATACCTGATCTGTGGAGCTGCTGGATTGAATCCTTGGAATTGCCTGTCCCTTGCTTGTCAGTGTGGTGCCTTCATTATCACTGGTACCAGGAGCTTTGTTGACTGTGAGGTTTGAACTTGTGGCTTTTTCTGGGTTTCTTTTCCGTTTGTTTTTCCTGGATTCCTGGAGAAGATTCCAGTCATCCTCCATGTTTGGGTCAACTTCTACATTGTGTTCTGATCCTGATTTGGATTGTTGCTTTCTCCAATTTTGGATAAATGTAGACTTGCAATGCTGGAGCTAAGGGTTGGAATTGAGAAACCTGTCTTTGGTATTTGGAAAGGGGTCACTGTTGAATTGGATTCACAATTGACTGATCTTGCAGTGGGAGTATAGGGGGAGCCAAGTGAGGGGATTCATGATGGTGATGTTTGGTCTGAAAATATGGATTACTTTTGATTCTTCTTGGACCTTTCTTGCTCTCTCGGGACACAGTACTATGCTATGATTGATATGTAAGCAAGCATTGCACATAAATTTGGGTTTACCTTTGAAAAAGAATCGAACCCATCCTGTGACTCCTGCTAGATTGCTGACTGTTATTCCTCTTGGCAGAGCTTTGTCTACATCCACTAAGGTTAACACCTTGACAACGTTTCCGTGTGAGGGATTGCCGGAGGGGGGATCTATCTTGATAACCTTCCCAACCAAGGCTGCCATCTTAGTTGGTATCTTTTTTTCGAAGAATTCTGTTGGAATTTGGATGATGTGATTCCAGAGCAGTTGGTGTTGAAAGCTGATTTTCTTCATATCTATGGTTGGATTCCATGGTTCCATTACCATGAGGTGATCCATAAAGGTCCAAGGTCCGGATTGAATGACCTCCTGAACTTCATTACTCGCTCCAAATCTGCAAATGAAGAGGTTTGGTCCCTCTTTCCGGACTTACTTCAGATGGAACTTATTCCATTTCTTGTAGATTTCTCCTGTTACCTCGAAAGAATCCAGATTTTCCTCCGCAAAAATCTTCCCCACTATTGAGTAACTCCAGTTAGTGTCCTCATCTTCTTCATCATCCTCTTCACTGGAAAGTTCATGATTCATGAAGACCCTTTTCTCTTCTAATTCATCTTCAATGAAACTTTCTCTGGCTTTGCTTTTTTCTTTAGTTGCTACCAGGTTTTGGGGACTCTATTGGCTTGATCTTGCTCCCCAGAGGATCCTTCCCCTGTTTGGACATTTCTAGTTCTGGTATCTAAGATGTTGCACATATTCTTTTCCATGCTTGTGAAATTTGATACAATGCAGAGTTTTTGTTTCCTAAAATTTGGAGCAGAGACAAAATTCTGTGTATGATGGTTTCTTTTTTGATTAGTTTTCTTACTGGAAGAAGGCCTGTGGGTATATGGGGGGGGGGGGGGGGGGGGCAATTTTGTTTGTTTGTTATAGGGATATAAAGGTGATGGGATGGCAAGGGGTGGGAGGTATGGCCTGGATTATTGTTAAGATTTGACAATGCATTGGCCTTCAAAGTACTGAGGTCTGCCTTTTTGAGGGGTTCAGAATAGGGTGTAGGTTGGGGATGGAAGTGATTTGAGTGGACTTTTTGGGTTCTGTTCGCTAAATTCAGATAGGAGCAGCTAAGTGGATCAGTGGCGGTGATATAGATTGAGATGAGGAGAGTTGGTACCTGGAAAGACTGTTGGTCCATAGCTTCAAACGAAGGGAAATTTCACACTTATTGACGAGCACAAGGAAGACAACCCTTTGGAAACAAAACCTGCAAGCACACACAAAACAGGAGGAAAAAGTTAGTTAGCCATTCAATTAGGAAGGGTGAAAATTGTTATGTTGAGGACTCTGGATAGGGTAGGAATTCACTGTTGAAAGAATGGTGATACTATGGCATTTTGACTAGGGAAATGGATTGAGACAAGAAAAAAAAAGAAAAAAGAGGGGACTGAAGAAGAAACAGGCTGGGGGTGGGAATGGGACTAAATCTTCTGTTGGTGAAAGTTTTCCTGGTTTGTAATCATACTGTTCCTTCCCTGAACTGAAGAGGAATTAATAGCCTAGCTTTGAAATGCAATACATATGAATTGGCTAAAAAACAGATTAGGAAAATTGAACGGTTGAGATCATGTGGATGGAATATACAAAAGTTAGATGCCACTGAAGTGTTCCGAGCGGTGTTGGAGTCGGATTCCGATAAGTCGTCGGAGATTTGGGATAAGGAGATTGTTGAGGTTAGTGTGAAGATTGTGAAGCAATTCTTAGAAGAGTAGTGGTGGTGGTGGTGGTGGCTCTCTGCTCCTGCAGAATTCTAGCCTTAAAAACTCATACTCTAGCACGCTTTATCACTGAAGAAGCAGAGAACTCCATTTTTTGTTGAAGCTCTTTTCACCATTACTCTGTATTTGTTATCTTACAAGAATAGGTTGAGGAGTGTTGGAAATCCTGTAATGACTGACATATAGTCCAATATAGGCGTTCTCAACCGGACAAGCACATACTACAACAAACTTTTTTTTTTTTTTTTATCGACTATGTAATCAATTTTTTTTTAACTTTGTTATTTTATCCTCTCCCAGCAACATATGTTTGTTTATCAATTTGGCATATATTTATGAGTGGACATGTGTTTATGGATTTTAGATGTCTCATCCGTGTCTAATCCACTAAAATAACGGATCTTAGAAACACATTCGTCCAATCAAAACAAATCGGATGTTCATCCGTCGAAATGCAGATCGGGTCGGTGAAATATACGGATTGGGGTGCTTTGCACACCTCTAGGCCCTATCCCTGTCGGTCATTGTGTTTTTCGTGGGCCTCGCTCAGAACATCGAGTGTTCCTCTCCAGTCTCAACCGTCTCAATTTTTTCCCGAGGAAAGAAATTTCCTTTGTTCTGGCTTGGGTGTTATCACTCTCAGACAAAAAATGACGAAGGAATTATCGATGAAATGTCTGGTAATGGTTTTCCTCAGCTTTTCCTTACTGTCAAATAATGGAGTTCTCAGTATTAGATTACCAGATCGGATTTCTGATGTTACAAAAGATTCACCAGTGAATCAGCCTCTTAAAACTGCTGTTTTCGCACTCGGGAGTTTTTGGAGATCTGAATCTGTATTTGGATGTTTAAATGGCGTTGTTAAAACTACAGTTGGGTATGCTGGTGGAGCTAAAACCAATCCTGAATTCAGAAGCTTGGGAGATCATGCTGAATCCGTTCAGGTTTGTCATTTTCTTTCAATTTTCATTTCATTTTCTTATACATAATTGTGCTTGCAAGAATTCATGAGAATTGTTGAGATTATTTACTTTCGATTTCAATTTTTTTTTTGTGGAATTTTGATTTGATTTTCTATCGGAAGTGGTTAATTTCATGGAGAGGAAATCTGTGTAGGTTTTTGTAATATCCCCCTCAATGTAGACTATGTAGTGACCCTATCGTGCGATCCTCACCCCCAATTAAAGCCCTGTAGGCATTTCAGAAAATGATTTTTGTGGTTTGGGTTGGAAATTTATATTCACACGACATCAATCTATTGATCTCAATCCTTCAAGAGTTATAGTTTTGTTGAGTATGCACTGATTTTTTATTTGGTTGTGTCTGTGTACCTATATATGCCTGGGTGGTTGAATTAAAGCTCTTAACAAACTTGGAGTACATGAGAAATGAGGGCTAGGGGAAGTACCAAACTACAAAGCCTAGAACAGCTTCTACTCCTATGCGTATCATGTTATTTTTTAGTAGTTAGGCTCCACTTACCGATCGGTTGCAACAATGAAATCACGTTTGATCGAGCAAAAAGAAAGGAATTTCTTTCAACTTCTCTAAACAGCAAGTAATTCGTTTTGATGAGTTTGCTGATTACTTTCATCATAAGCAGACACTCGTGCTGTGTTTTGGATGAAGGTGGCCCTTATATGGATCTCACTTCTCCTGTTCATTTCATTTTTGTAAAGAATTATAAGGTTTTCAATATCGGAAGCTATAATTTTGAAATGTCTTGTAATTAAAGATTTGTTAGGGCACTCTTAATAAAGAGGGGGACCCTTCAATTAGGTGAATGCGGTGAGCACACAGTACTCTTTAGCAAAAGGCGAAAGAATAGTTTGCTTTGTGCGCACCGCTTGGCTCTGTTATTCAATTCATATCTAATTGTTCTCTCTTTTTTGT
>JAJJMC010007665.1:2479114-2508080 GCA_023531435.1 Papaver californicum
CAATTCATATCTAATTGTTCTCTCTTTTTTGTCTAGAACAATCAAAATATCTCGTGGCAATTTCTGCAATTACCAAAAACAGATATGTTTATAATATATTTTGTGAATGCTTTTGCAGATTGAGTATGATCCCAGGTCGATTAGTTTCAAGCAACTTTTGGATGTATTTTGGTCTAGTCATGATTCTAGGCAAGTGTTTGGCCAAGGCCCGGACGTAGGTAACCAGTACAGGTAACCAATCAAATTTCTTACTTTTGTACTTCATTAAGACTTCGGCAAGCATAGTGAGACCTGCTTCATCTGCAGGTCCATGATCTTCACCAGTGGACCTGAAGAGGCCAGATTAGCTTCTGTAAGTAAGGAAAGAGAACAAACAAAGTCGAGGAGTAGTATTGTAACTACACAGATCCAACAACTTGGAACATTTTATCCTGCAGAGCCTGAACATCAGGTATGATTCCCACTAGAAGTTTTCAGTTCTTCTAGTAATTTATTTTGAACATTTCACTCACTGATCTGTGTCCAACTTCCTATGAGTAGTGCAGATCATCTAGGCTAAATAACTAGATCATCTTGGCTAATATGAGTGAACTGTATGAAATAAGGTTTCTAATAAGTTTTCATTCTAGAGGATCATTTCCTTACCCACTGTTTGTAATTCAAATGTCTGCAGAAATTTGAGCTCAAGAGGAACCATTTCCTTCTTCAGCTGATTGGCAACTTGCCAGAAGAGGAGCTAGAGAAGTCCAGCCTCGCAGCAAAATTGAATAGTTATGCGGCTGAGCTTTGCCCTCCAAGGCTCCAAAGGCAAATTGATTCGAAGATTGATGACATTCTTAGAAAGGGATGGCCCATCCTGAGGGAAATATAGTTCTTAGTCCACACAACAAGCGGTGTATGCTTCCCTTGAAAGCTTAAAGCATGCATTATGCATTACTTTCAAGCTGCTAGAGAAGGTTCAACAAAGATGGCACAGAGAGAGAGAGAGGTGGATGGGGGGTGAGATACACAATTTTTCGTAACCTGGCGGCCACTCTGTAATGTTTCGAAGGCGGGGAAGTTCTTTCAACTTCAGGGCCTCTTCATCTCTTAAAAAGAAACTGGTTAAACAAAAACTAGACTATTCTTCTTCTGAGTTAGCATTCCTGTATAAGATACTACATTGTTTAGAATTGGTATAAGCAAGATCTTCATCTGGACTTCCAAATTCTAAATCAGTCCTTTTAGTTCATCACCAAAAAGAGCAGGTCCTGCTGCAATTGAGCTCATCTTTTGCTGAGATTTTATCAGGTCTTTATATAGACGTAAATATAAGCAGAACAGAAATACCAAATCAAAGAGAAGAAAAAGGTATAGTGTAGATTGTAAACTACCAACAAGTTCTCTTAAAATTGAAAAATACAAAGAAAAGTAGTTGGCAACATCATTTTCAAACTAAAGTTACTAAACTAGCAAACACGATGAAGAAAACCATCCTCAAGACATTGGCATGTAAACAGCTAACTGCCAATTAGAAACAACAGGAAATAAAACAAGAACAAAAAGTGTAGATTTGCTGTTGAACAATTATTATTTTTTTCTACTTATTACAAAATAGCTTCCAACATACTTAGGCCGAACATGCCTTGGATATAGTGAAGTGCATTCTTCAATGATTTGCCTTAGCTGCTGATTTCTTTTTAGCCTGAAAAGATAACAAAAAAAAAACGATTGCTGTTACAGTTATGCACTTGCACAACCAAAAACATAAAACAATCATTGAAACTGAATGTAAAAAATAGGCCCGACAATAGCTGAAACTGACTTCTTAGTCTATAAACCACAAACAGATACCAACAACTAAGAGATAACCTGCTCTTGCTACTTTAAGAAGATATAAAAAATCGATTAGCATTTAGGTCATAAGCTCTAAAAAAGAGAGTGACTTACAGTCTACGTACATAATGACACAAATCTTTTTTACTTTCCAACTTTTAGGTAATAAGAAGAATCAGTGTGGTTATAATAGCGTATAACCAATAGAAGATTTGCATGGGTTAAGAACTACCACCAGAAATGTGCAACTCATAACAACGCGTTTTCACAACATACCATTAGCATTCAATTCATACCCATAGAAAAATAACTTATAACAAAGTGTTCTCAATACAATCATACATATTATACTTCTTTGTACTGGTACTAATAATGCAATACTTCAAATTATTCTCCAATATCAGTAGAAAAAATGATATGTGTTACCCAAATAGCATAGCCATTTATATGATTTGAATCAGTTAACCATGATATTCCAGGAAAGAGCAGTCTACTACTAACAACAAGAAACACGATAAGATTCAGTTCTCAGCACACAGCTCACAGTCCAGTCTACGGTATAGATCTAGGATAGTATAGCTGTGCTTACCAGCAAGTTAAGAACCTTATTAGACTATTCAGTGCCCTTCTGAATTTGACCTCACAACAAATTATGGACACAATAACTTTGTAAATTATAATTCAGATTTTAGGCGTACTGCAAATCCATTGCTTATACATTGAGAAAATTTTGTCAACATCATACTGCAGTTAGCTAATCTGAGTAATTTGATACTAATCAAGTCATTTGTTCAGGTTGTGCAAAAGTTTCTCAGTTTGATGTTGACTAACAAACGATTCTGTACCAGACCAACAAATTTCCACTCTAGAACTAACAAATAAACACATTTTATCTACCTATCACATATCAAACAAAACTCACAAATCGGCCATCTTCAGAAAGGGATGGTAGCTTAGAACCAATACCCCTTATCACATTCAAAAGATGATTCAAGTCGAGTACATTCAACCTAAATATAATGCATATAGGTACTGAATAAATCCACACACTACATTTTCAACCCTTGTCCCTTGTACTAATTAAACCCTAAATTTCTTAAAAACAAAAACCCTGAATGACGGAAACCAGTTCAGAAACAAGTCTTAATTAGATCTGAAAATATACCTGAAGATATTTAAGCTTCATGCTTCCATAAACGAGACCAAAGGTGAAAGCCGAAGCTCGAGCAACCTACAATAAAAATCAATTGAATCAAAAGAAAACCCTAATAATGGATTTTCAAGACGATAAAATCAACAAGTAATATACTTCTTTTGAAATCCCTAGAAATTAGAGGTAATTACCAAAGCGAGTGAGCTTGTGCCTGAGTAAGGGCCGGGTGGAAGCGCCATCGTAATATTCTTCTACTGATTAGAGATGTGGAGAGCAACAAAGTTACAGAGAGGCACTTAAAAATAGAAGAGAGAGGCTTTCAACTCCAGAAATGAATCGAGTGTTTGTAAAGCCAACAATATTGAGGTTAAACTGGTAAATTAAAGCAAATCTTTTTTGGGCAGACTTATATGACCTATCAAAATGCTATTTGGGCCTATTAAAATGTAAACTATTGAAACTCAACTGAAGTCTTATAAACTGATTCATTCTCAAGATAGTGGCCTAGTGGGTGGATGGTTCCGGATTTGGTCACCCGCGTTTAATTCATTTAAATAACGGATTAAATTTTTTACCCGCATCCAATTTATTATCCGTGGGAATTGATATCCGCATAGCGGCTAAACAGATTAGATGTGGATGGATTGACGAATTTTAAAAATTTCATATACATGTAAAAGCATCCAAATGACCACTTTCAAATCGAATTCATCATCTCTAATCCTTACGAATATCAGTTATCTGTGGATGACAATTACTAGCAATAAGAAAAGTCGTTTTAAAAACAAAAACATTCTTATCTTTTATGTTAATATAAAGAAACATTATTAAGTAATTAATTTTTCGAGATTGAAGTATCCCCAAGGGCGAGTTGTTAAGTGATTGGGTGGGTCAAATCTTAATTAAATAGTACTATCTCCGTTTCAACAAGAGTGTTACTATCATTTTTGTTGAAACGAAGGGAGTATTAAATATAAAAAAAATATTATACTAATCTCTAAATTAAGTTAATTTAAACTAACTAAGATAATTAAGTTGAAGTTTCTATATCACCAACACTAAAGGAATATCACCTAACTCTCCTACTTAATTCTTTTATTTGCTTAATAGCTCCACTCCCGCTGCTAAGCAATATGTACTCATCCTATTTTTAATACTTGATGTTATTTTATCGATGAGTCAGTTTTTTAAAGTTATCATCACATAATTTTTAATCAATGAATTATTTAAATTTGTGATTGGATGATGTATGGTTTCAAATTTATTCGTTCAATCAGGTATATACATTCTACATCAAAAATAAATAAATTATATGTGTATAAAAGTTGCTAATGCTTGTTACTTGTTTGTATTTTATCTATATGTCAGATTTTTTTTCTTGTCAATGTAAATCAAGATAAATACAATTGTTTTTTTATTTTTGTTAGCAAAATGTTAGGTTTTTCTTTTTATCTTTAGAAATACTCGTATTTGTTGGCTAATGTAAGTAATTGATTTTTCAAATTAATATTTTTTTATTATATTTTTTTTATTGTCTACAATGCAAACCATACTAACTTACTTAGCAAGACTAGTTAAGGTACAATTAAAAATTAGACAGTGCCACATCCAATTAAAAATCCTGGTTCCGCCACTGATTATACTTGTTTATTGTTAACCAAAAATATGTTCATCCTCCGCAGAAATTGATTACAAATGAAAACTAAGAACGAAAAAGAAATAAATTTAAAAGACGCTCTTAGTGAAGCAGATAAAAAAGAGTAAAATAAAAAAGGGTTTTTTGATAAAGTGACTAACTTTTTGAATTATAATTAATAAAGTGACCGTTTTTTTGAGCCATTATATAAAATGGCCTGGTTTGATTTTTTCCGTCCCATTTTTTTCAAAAAATAGGTAACAACCATTATGTGCTACGTGTCAGTTATCCAGTCAATTAAAAAGATGTTTAAGTCCTTACAGATACTAATGAGTTGAACCGTTCTAAAAGACTGAGTCACTATCGAGTTGAAGCAGTGAAGAACCCTTATTCTTCCCCACCCACCATCACCATCAATGAAATTGTTCATCATCTTCTTCCCAAATAATGTAACATGTTCTTCTCCAAATTGAAACCAATGAATCATCAACGTCAACGAACCCTATTAACCAAATAACACAACTCTAAAAATTGAAGATTAAAATCAACAAAATAAAACAAACTAATAAAAATACCCATCTTTAAAATCTGTTGACAAACTAAAACCAATAAATCAATATCAGTGAACCCTAATCAACACATACTGAAATTAATTAGATTCATCAATTGAAACCTAATTGGAACCTCCAAAATTCAATAAAAATCAACATGAAGAATAATTACAATCTATGTTGATCATGTCAAATTAACAAAATAAAACAATCAAACAAATAAAAACACCACTGAATCAACCCCAAATTCTTTGGATTTCATGTTCTCTTATAGTCGTAATATTCTCTCATCTAATAACTCTTTCTATCTGAAACCCCAAATAGTATTCTCCATAAATCATTGAAAAAAAGATCAAACCCTAGAGCTAATTGATTCGTACTTCCCCAAATTCTCAAGAACCATAAAATACAAAAATCCCAAATTAACATTTTATTTAATTGAAGAATCACCAAATCATAAATAAAATCCACACAGTTAACAGCAGACCAACAAAATTGAGATCGAGGGGTTTTATTTGTGGTAGAATTCAAATCGCCCCTTTGATGCAAGCCTTGAATCTCTTTCATATCTCACTCATTCTTGTTTTCAACTTGAATTCTAACAAAATCCAACTTCCTAAACCCACTGAAACACTTAAGATATCAATCTTCACTATACTTCAGTAGTAACAACCCAATTTCTTGATTTGGAAACACTCACCAAATCCTAGTGGAGATAGTCTCACATAGTGAAAAATCATGGCCATATTATTAAAAGCTTGTGGTAAGAATGGATTTCGTCCTAGTTCCCGAAAATAATATTCCAAAGATTTTGTATGTGGATAAGGCCTATGTTATACAATATATAACTTCGATCATATGAATAAATTTCTAGTCTCATAGCTTCCTCATAATTTCCTTCGAATTGAGATATTCTCATACGACTCCTCCTTTTTGTGCATTATGAATGATAATAATCCATGGAACCAAAAGAATATTGAAATAATCTCATGATGAACTAACAACGACTAGTGTTTTCTCCTGAATCGTGTTCATTTTAGAAAAGTGGTAAAAATATGTTCGTTCGCCGAAACTTGTGAAGAATCGTTTTAGACCTAATTCTGAATTAAACTAGAAAAAAAGATTTTAACAATGTTGGGAAGAACTGGAACTCAGGATTCCACTAAAATCACTTCTGATTGATTTCTACAATGATTCTATAACAATTATAGCTCTTTTATTGACTCTGTTTCTTTGCCAAAAGTAGATTTCTAAAATATTAACTGTAAATCATAAGCATGGCACATCAAAAGCTCTTAAGTCCCAGCATACACCATCAAACAAAATCATAACTAATTAAGAAAAATCATAAATCAATTAAAAATCAATGCAAAAGTCATTAAGAATCAAAAATAGTTACCATTCATTCATGAAATATGGCTTCCTCCATTGTCCCAGTGGTGGGTTTTAGCTCATCATTCTCAAAACACTCTCAAAAGATTGGTACATGGCTCAAAAGTGCTTGAGAAGAAGAAAAGAAACTAAAAATTATAAAATAGAGAATCTGCAACGCTGTATAGGCGTTACAGATTAACTGTTACATCTTAGGTTCAAGATAAACGTTGCAAAGTGAAGATAAACGTGACAAAATGGTTGAAGAAACCATCGCCTTATCTTTGTTCTTCGTGTTCTTCAGCAGCAGCAGAGAACTTTTTCCGGGAGTGATTTTTCTTCGTTCTGTTAGCCTTCTGAGCTCGACCAAACCTCCCTCAATCCTGTGTCTCCCTTTATTTGACTTAAACAATCCCTTTTCTATCCCACAGACCCCAAATCTCAAATATATTTCTTATATAAATTGTTTCCGGCCGACCTCCCCCTTTTTCCTATTTTCGGTATGTTCTTCCTTTTATATGTTAAAGAAAACCTATTTCTTTACTTCCACTTCTTCTTTATCGATAAGGACACATTTCCTAATCCAAATCCAACTCCAAAACTACCTCAAAATTATGTTTAATCCAAATCAGGGAGTGAGACTTTTTACGTCAGCAAACGAGAATATTTAGGTATTCTCTCGGCATTAAACTTCATCTTAGACGTGTTCTGACTTGTTTTGAATGTTTCTTCAAAAGTATAAACTCGAAATCACCTTTGAATCCCATAAAACAGGTTCCAAATAAGACAGGTTTCAGTCACGTGGAAAAAATTGTTTCCCGCAAATTTTGGAATTGAAAATGAAAGGGGGTGCCCCTATCCAATTTTGGGGGTTCCTTTAGCAATTCTCCTTGGGTGCCTTTAATATTTTTTCCCGGATGCCTTTAACAACTTTTTGAACCGATTTTTTTTTCCACAAATGTTTATTTCCCAAAAAAACCTACAAAAAATAAAAAACTATAATAAGTATAAAATAAGTGCTAACAAAATAGAGAATTGAGGGCAAATGAGACACTAAAAAGTATCTATGAAATCGCCCCATATATTCTCCTGAGGAGAAGTTTGGTTTCAAACTCCGGTTCGAACATGAGGAAGAGAAGATCTCGAACATAGAAAGAAAAAGGAAACAACATATGCTTTAGGTATATGGTTTGGTGTAGTTATGTATTGAGGATATGGGTAAATAGGTAAATATTTCTTAGTAATCAAGAGAGTCACAAAGTTTGACCATATTGGTGGGTCCAGGAAAAAAAAACTAACATAAAGACCATTTTATATAAGGATTCAGAAAAATGGACGGTTTATTAATTAAGGATTCAGAAGTTGGTCACTTTCCTAATTTTTCCAATAAAAAATAAAAGAGACAAACTAATATGAAGAAAACCCTCGACATACACACCTGACACAAATCCAACAAGACCAATACTTGACATACACATATACAAGCAACAATACTATCGTTTGATAGACACGTATACATACCAAACATAAATATGTATAACAGGATTGTAAATTAAACGTGTTTACATTTATTACCTCCTACAAGATGTAGAGGAGATAACACCCTTCAATTTGTTCCGAAGAAAATTAAAACAAGGTGCAGCAAGCCCTTTTGTAAACTCATCAACAACTTTTGATCTGTCGAGATATACGTGACATGACCTGAATAGATTGAGGATGAACTAGCTACCTAATAAAGTGAAAAACCAAAAGCTAAATACTGCGTACAAATGTGAAAACTGGGTTTGATGCTAAAGTAATAGAGCCCTTGTTGTAGCAAAAAACTGTTGGAGAAGTAGGTGAGGAATCAAGTAAATCCTCTAGAAGTTTGCAAACCTAGATAACTTCAGTGTCTGTATGAGCAAGTGATTGATCTTCAACCTCACTCTATGAACGAGAAATAATTGGTTGTTTCTTCGAAGAGCATGAAATTGAACAATCACCAAAAAGTAGACAATAACCACTTATTGATCCTGGCCATTTTGAGGGCAACCAAAAATCATTTTGGGGCGACTAATAAAACAAAATAAGGTCATTGCGAAGTAATATCAATACATCCCTTATCCATATATTTTCTATAATGGCTAATCTACCCTTGCTTAATTAGTATTAATTTTGATTAATTAGTTAATTAATTTGGTTATAGTTAGTGTTAGAAAATTATTTGAGTTAGTTTTGGAATAGTAATCGAGAGTGTTTTAGATTGATTTTTTGAGTCATAGTTTTGTACAATCGGTAGGCTCGTGATTTTTATTCCTACCGTTTGTACAATCGGTAGTTTAATGGAGCACCATAACTACCGATTATAGGTGTCGCCCCAAATTGAATCTCCCCAAACTTCCAAAATTTCTAACTCTTCATTTTTCACAATCGGTAGGAATTGAAAATTTATATCTACCGATTGTAGCCTGAATTGAATTAAACTTTAAAATTTTTAACTTTGTAATCGATAGTTTAAAGATCAATTTTATCTACCGATTATAATAGTTTTCTTGTCCAGGACTTTTCTTGCCATAATCGGTAGTTAGTGAACATAAATAACTACCGATTGTGGATAATCGGTAGCACGGGAAATAAATAACTACCGATTGTACGTAATCGGTAGTTTAGAAACATAGTTATCTACCGATTATGCCGATTTTACTTAACATCTAACTTAAGAATACTATTTCAACATCCGAAGAAAAACTTGTTCAAATAAACTTACTACATATTGTTCATTAAACTTGTTCAAAAAAACTAAAAACATCCGAAAAAAACGAAACAAAACACATCATATAAATTCTCATGAAATTCTTCCACTCCTTGTTACTTTCGACTTGGTCCTAGTTTCAACCCGCTTCTTCTTCTTCTTCTCGTCCCCTTTAAGATCAACAACAACTTCATCATCCTGAAATGGACCTATGTACTCTCCAGCTTTATTGTAGTATGGATTTATGCCTGAGAAGTCTTTTTCCCTGAAAAAGAGTCGAGGATCAAAATCCAGATCAACCGCTATCCTTCGATTCATTTCTGCCTCAGATCCTTCATCCAAAGATGAAATATCAACCCAATTGAAGGGATTGTCAGGACCGCTCCACCAACAATTAGGATCCTTCATCATTTTTAAGAAATCCGGATCGTCCAACATCATTTGATATATTTCTATATCAGAAAATCCTTTCAGCAAATTAAAAAGAGGACGAGAAAGCAATTCAGCCTTTGGAGCAGGAGAAAGACTTTCATCGGAATTATCTTCATCCATAACCCTAATGAACATACCCAAACATTGATTGTTAACTAACTACACAATAACTATTATAAAAATAAACAAAAACACACAATCGGTAGTTAAAAATATGAAATATCAACCGATTACACACAATCGATAGGGCGTGTTTTCAGTAAATATACGATTGTATAATCGGTAGATAAAATTATGCAATACCTACCGATTGTGCATGATGTTCTTCAAAAAATGATGAACTAGAGGCACAATCGGTAGATAAAGTTCGTCAGATTTCTACCGGTTATGCATTAGACAAAAGTCTATAAACAAGAATTATCATGATTTCTTCAAAGTAATAACTAAAAAACATAAAAGTTGGATGTAACTTACTTTTCCTTTCCCTTCTTTGATTTTGTAAGAACATTTTTTAGTCGGAGGGGAAGTTCATCGGAATCGGTTGACGAATTGATTTCAATGATTTTGAACTCCTTTATCACAATATTTTTCTTTCCCTTCTTTGACTGTTGAGGTAAAGATTTTGGAGACATTTTCAATGGAGAATGAAAGTAAAGGGAGTAGAAGAATCGGTAGAGGAAAATAAATGGAAAAGGAGGCTGTTTTAGTTGAGAATAGGTAGAGGTAGAGGTAGAGAAGGAAATGAGAAGAAAAAAAGGCGTGAATAGGTAGAGAAGAAGAAGAATTAGGTTTTGGTTTATGTTTATAAACCTGCCGTTTTACACTATTATTATATTAATTATTATTTTACACTGTCTTGGAAAATTATTTTCTGCTTTAGCGGCGTGGACGAACCTTAAACGGGTTGAATCAGTCCATCACCTTAATGATATTGAAATGAGCTTCGTAACGGTAATTTGATCGTTTCCATCGTCGCGATTCCTCGAGAGATCTCGCTATAACTTCATCATTAGTTTCACCCCTTAAACGATATCGATTGACAAGATAAGTTAAATTCACAAATGGATCAACTTCTCTGCCTATAGAATGAAATCGACAAAAAAGATCAGCTTTATTACGGTTATTGGGGTTCCCGGTGTCAATACAACAATGTTCGTGAACACTATCCAAATAACTCATACTCATTATACCATTTTGCCTACGTTCTTCTCCTCGCTTCAGATAGAATTGCATGTAGCGCCTACATAACGATAAATCTTCCTCTACCATGAACGGTTGAGCCATTAATCTATACGATTATTTCTTCGATATTGGACAGTTAAAATGTATTGGAGGTGCTTAAATGAGAATCACCCTCCTTATATATATTAGAGTCTTAAGCCTGGTGTAACAAGAGTTTACAGAAAATATTAAACTAAGTTCTTACGAATATTAACAATCGGAAGTATTGGGATCACAATTATCTACCGATTTTCATAATCGGTAATTTAACAAATATATTTACTGCCGATTATAATGTGTAGACCCAAATTGGAAATCGAAAAAATTATCAATCATCCAACATTTTGAACATTCATAATCGGTAGTTTAAGAATTTTTAAAACTACCGATTATGCATGTATCCCCAAATTGGAAATCGAAAAAATTATCAAAATTCCAACATTTTGAAAATGCACAATCGATAGTTTAAGAATTTTTTAAACTACCGATTATGCATGTAGCCCAAATTGGAAATTGAAAAAATTATGCATAATCGGTAGTTTAAAAAATTCTTAAACTACCGATTATGAAAGTTGCCCCAAATTGGAAATCGCATTTTTTTTTTCAAAATTCCAACATTTTGAAAATTCATAATCGGTAGTTTAAGGATTTCTTAAACTACCGATTATGAAAGTTGCCCCAAATTGGAAATTGAAAAAATTATCAAAATTCCAACATTTTGAAAATGCACAATCGGTAGTTTAAGATTTCTTAAACTACCGATTTATAGTGTAAAAAGTGACCAGGAACAGGCATTTTCTGGGATTGTATAATCGGTAGATTTTTAAACTACCGAATGTAGAACACTAACTCTATCAGTAGATTGTTATCTACCGATTGTTGATGAATATACACAGTTGGTAGTTGTTGCAAACCACTTATCTACCGATTATAATGTAAAATTTGAAGAAAATAACTTGTTAAAAATAAATCTCTTGTAAATCAATTGATAACTCACAATAAGAACATAAAATCCTTTCAAATGTTAGACATTTAAAACCAGTAATGTTAAACACCAGAGACATATCCATAAAGTAAACAACCAAAATCTAATTTCTAACTCTTTTAGTTTTGGTACGAGGAGCACGAGGACCAGGGGCTAACAATCTTTCAGCATCAGCGGCATTGGCTTCACCCTCAGGGACATTTTCTTCAGCAGCAGCACTCGTTGAACCACGAGATCTATTAGTGTGCTTTGCCATAACCCTCTTAGGCTTATTCGCAGATTTCTCCCCAAACTTGCTAGCATATGCTTCATTATCAATGTTGTCAATGAGGTCTTTATGCTCTCTCATCGTCTCAACTGATGGAGGCACTCCCGTATTTATGCACCCAGCTATCTTCTTTGAGAAAAATGCAAACCTTTTTTTTCTGTTTTTAGGCAATAACAATCAAACAATTATTATCTAAAATATTGAGTCGTAATACTAGAATCAAAAGGAAATTACATTACGTACCAGCCTTTCATAGCCAGAGGGTTTTTCTTTGATGATGCAAGTATATTCAGGCACCCTGGTGCTCGTTCCTTTATCTTCACGGATCACATGAAGATGAGAATGCTGCCGGTACCATACCATATAGCATGGATCTGCTTCATCACCTCGGGTGACAGGTCTCCCCTCGTTGATCATAGATTGCATCATGTTGTTCCAATGTTCAACGGATGGGTTATCGGTGTAAACTATTGTGATCGAGTCCTTACCACAAACACAATTCTCCACGTCCAACTGGAACCTGCCCTTGAAACGACTCAAAGGTTCTTCTTGGACATAACCTAGTTGACGCATCATCCTTGTGGCATTGTACATGACATATCCAGTGGGATGGCACAAGGGTCCATAGTAGAACGACAACTCAGACCTTCGCGCTATATGACCACTAGCTCGGTCTTCCCTGTATGGATCAAAGCATACATCTTTGGACGCCATCGAGTCTAATTTCCTTCTCAAAGAAATCAACTCCTGCTCCTTAGTCCTTGAATGGTTGCCCTCAAATATGTATTTCGTGCCTCGGGGTGTTCCTTTCTCCCATTCCAGATTCTCTTTGGCCAACTCGAGGGACGGGAAGTGGTCATAGATCCAAGTCTAGTGTACATATCAAACCAAGTATGAGAAATGATTCTTAAAAGAGGAAAAAATAAATAACAACCAAACCATCAATGGAGTTACCAAAATACCTGTAGTAATCTCACGTTCCCGGCAATTTGGCTAGTCTGTTCCCTGGATGCCTTTCTCATATCTTCCATCAAGAACGCATGACATGCTGTGCCCCACGAATAGTCGCGAACTTTGTGGAGGGGATGCAAAGGTTGTAGGAGGTTGGAGTCGACCCGGTTTCCACTAGCATTTGGGAAAATTACACATCCCAAAACACAGAAAAGATATGCAGTGGCTGGAGCATTGACCTGGTCATCGCTAAACTTTGGGTTCATCTTTTCTTTGTCCTTGGTGTCTCTGAACTGTCTGGTTTTGTAAGGAGCACACCGTTTGAACTCTTCCTCGGATGTCGCTCGATCCCAACCAAGGCACCTCTCAGTGTAAAAATAAAGTTGTTCCCAGCTTAACTGCTTCACATAATCAAACTTCACCGCCGTACCATGGTCAGTGAGACTTAGAGTCTGCACCACATCATCGGGGGTGATCGTCATCTCTCCCCACGGCATGTGGAAGGTATCGGGCTCAGGATACATCCTCTCCATGAAGGCCGATATCGACACCCGGTAGTGAGGTAACATTGAATTCTCGTCAGCCGTAGATAACCCCCAGTGCAGTATAATTTGCTGGAACCGTTCACACTCACCTCCTAACGGCCAATCGTTCATCTTTGTTGGTGCAGCCGTAGGTTTGAGTAGACGGACAACATTTGAATGGTCCTAATATACACGACGAATTAAAAAAAAAATAGAATAACATTTAACACTTCTACGAATAAAAAGACAATATGTTAAGAATGGTGTTTTATAATTATTACCTCAGTAGAGTAAATTTATTTCGCCCAATAGTCTTTGTACCCAAATAATAGATCTCCTCCATCTCTTGGGAGGCCAGGGATTTGACCTTGTTGTATACCCTTCATCTTCAAAGAGTCGGGGACCTTGTGTCCTCCTTTCTTCTTAGCTGGCTTCTTTGTACGACTTCCTTCTTCTTGTCTACCTCTTGGTCCTCCTTCATCAAAGTATCTATCTTGTGGAGCACTTGGTTCTCCTTCTTCTTCGTTTCTACTTCTTGGAACACTTGTTTGAGTTCCTTCGGTGATAACAATTCCGCTACCGCTTTTTTATCGTTTTGCACTAGCAGTTATCTTCTTACCCCCTTCACGACGAGGTCCCGATAGAATTGTATCGTTGGAATGCTTAGATCTTCTTTCCCTTCTTTGATACAAAATAAAGAACAATTATTTCCAAAAAGACACGTTTAATCACTACATAATCGGTAGACAAAGTACATTGAACTCAACCGATTTTTCATAATCGGTAGTTTGAAAACAACTTAACTACCGATTATGCATAATCGGTAGCTCGGGCTCTATATTATCTACCGATTGTGCATAAAAAATAGAACATAAAATTCTATGGATACACGTACAATTGGTAGTTACATAAAAAAATAAACTACAGATTATGTGTAAATTTGGGGCCAGGAATATAATTGGTAGTTTATGTGTAAAAATAACTACCGATTGTGCTCGATGTTTTTGAGGATCACTAAGCATAATCGGAAGTTTAACCCTATACGAAACTACCGATTATCACTAAACATAACTACCAATGGTAGTTTAATACAACCACGAAACATAACTACCAATCGAATGAAGAACACTAACATCATTGGTAGTTTAATACAACCACGAAACTACCGATTATGACATCTAACCTAAAACCCTTGATATTCTAGTGACTAATTCATTCGATTGAATCAATATAAACACAAATAACGGTAAACCTTTACCTTATTGCAGCCATTATAAAGTTCTGGAGAGGCTAATTGTTGGAATCGGTCTCCGTTTCTAGGTCATCCTCTTCGCGTTCTTCGCGTTCTTCGTGTTCTTCGTGTTCTTCATTTTTTTCTTCAACAATCTCTCTATTTCTTATTCTCTCGGCAAAATCCGGCCACTCTGTATTAGGAGGTTGACGTGTTGTTTGCTTCTTTCTTGCCATTTTTAGATTGGAATAACGACGATGAATTGGTTTACGATTATACGATGAATTGGTTTACGATTAATCGGTTGAAGATGAATTGGATTGTGCCACAATCGGTAGTTTGAAAATAAAAGAAGAAGAAGAAAAAACAGAAATTGATAATCGATAGAGAAGAATTGTGAAATAGGTTTAGGTTTAGGTTTTTAAACTTTTATTAGTGAACGGTTTTATGGTAATTGTTTGATTATTGAAAGGGTATTTTAGTATTTTTATAAACCACCAGGTTATCCCTTAGCCACATCTATGGGATTGGGTCAAAAAAGTCGCCCCAAATTAGTTTTTGGTCGCCCTCAAAAAGGCTAGGTTATTGATCTTCGATCCTCAGGATTGCCATCCCAATCCGCATCCGAGAAGCCACTGATAGAAATGGACCCTTTTTCAACATGAGGCTATAACCAACAATACCTTTTATATACCTCAAGATTCGTTTTGCAGCTACAAGATGACCACTTATGGGAACATGCAAATTTTGACAGACTTGGTTCAGAGGAAATGCTACTTCAGGTCGAGTCCATGTTAACTATTGAAAAGCACCAACAATGGATCGATATTAAATGGGATTACTGAGCAATTCACCATCATTTGATAACAATTTGAACCTAACAGTAGTTGGAGAATAACATGGCTTTTCACTAACTATATTATACTTTTGAAGTAAGTCAAGAACATATTTGGTTTGAGTTAAGAACATACCAAAAGAATTACATTTCGCCTCAAGGACAAGGAAGTAATGCAGAGGACCTAAGTCCTTGAAGGAATGAAATCAATCACCAAAAGGTTTAGTAATGGAATCACATTATATAATGAGATGCATGTGATGATAATATTATCAAAAAGTATCAAAAGAATGGTGAGCTGAGATCCAATTCATCGAACAATAAAGAGAGATTTTGAATGTGTTTATTACCTTAATATTCTTTTTGGTTACAAGCTCACAATATAAAGCTTGAAATGGATACATATTAACTAGAGATAATCTCTTATTAATTAGAGATAATTCTCTTATTAACTAGAGATAATTCTCTTTTAATCTCAATATTCTCTAAATATTCTTTAGTCTATTGCTGGAAAAATACTTATGGAGAATCTGATTTTGTGCTGGAGAATCTGCTAGCTGGGGTGATGGATTGTTGCTGAAGACTCGGTCCATGTGGAAGAAGTCTGTGCTGCTGATGAGCTTACACTAACACTTCCCCTCAAGTTGAAGGGAAGTTCACGAATATTCAACTTGTTCCTGAGCTGCTGAAATCTAATTCCCGAAAGGCCTTTAGTAAATATATCTGCAATTTGATCCTATGAAGAGATGAACTGTACCAGTAGTTCTTTATTTGCAACTTTTTCCCTCACAAAGTGAAAATCAATCTCAATATGTTTTGTTCTTGCATGAAACACAGGATTAGCTGTTAAGTAAGTTGCATCTAGGTTGTCACACCATAGGATAGGTGGAGCAGGTTGTAATCCTAGTTCTCGCAACAAGGACTGTATCCAAGTGAGCTCAGCAGCTACTATGGCAATGCCTCTGTATTCAGACTCCATACTCGACTTGGACACTGTCTTTTGTTTCTTGGCACTCCAAGATATTAAGTTTCCTCTCATATAAACACAATACCTACTTGTGGAACGCCTGTCATCCAAGTTTCCAGCCCAATCTGCATCAGTGTAGGCTTGCAAAGAAAAATCCTTGGTCTTGTTGATATACAAGCCAAAACTAGATGTTTGCTTCAAGTATCTGAGAATGCGCTTCACTAGCTCCTAATGCTCCACAAATGGTTCATGCATATATTGGCATGCTTTGTTAACAACCACAGAGATGTCAGGCCTTGTGAGATGAAGATACCGTAGTGCACCAATTATACTTCTATAAAGTGCTACATCTTCAAATTTCTGACTTCCTTGTTTCTTGATGACATTTTATACTGCGAGAGGTGTTGCAAAAGGTCTCACTCCATCAAGTTTAGACATGATGAGTAAATCAGCAATGTACTTTTGCTGACTGAGAATCAGAGTTGTCTTGTCTCTAAATACTTCTATCCCTAATAAATATGATAAAGGTCCCAAATCTTTAACTGCAAATTAAGGCCTTGTACAGACTTGAAATTAGCTCTTGGATGGATTGTGTGCACGATCCTGTGACTATGATGTCATCAACATAAAAACAAGTACATACAAAGTAGATGTTTTAGTATTTTTTATTAATAAAGAGCTATCTGCTAGGGAACCTGTGAAACCTGCAGAAAGAAGATAAGAGCTCAGGTTTGAGAACCAAACTCTTGGATACTGCTTGAGTCCATACAAAGCCTTGTTTAGTTTACAGACAAATGTGGGATTTTTAGGATCCACATATCCTGATGGTTGTTGCATGTAGACAGATTCCTCTAGCACTCCATGGAGAAATGCATTTTGTACGCCCAGCTGATGTAAATGCCATCCATATATGGTAGCTAAAATCAAAACAAGCCTAATTGTACAAGGCTTAACCACTGGAATGTAGGTTTCTTCAAAGTCTACACCTTCTTACTGATAAAAGCCCTTTGCAACGAGTCTAGACTTGTACCTGTCAATACTCCCGTATGCTTTATACTTGATTCTAAAAACCCATTTTGAACCAACAATGTTCATTTCTTCTTCAAATGGCACTAAAGTCCATGTACCATTTTTCAAATGAGCATTATACTCGTTATCCATAGATGAACGCCAATTAGAATCCTTGACATCCTGGCTGTAACATGTAGGTACTAAAACATCCGTTAAAATTAAAGGAACCTTTCCCTGGTAATCATTGAATGAGCATGTGGAGTAGAGTGTGGAGGCAGTACAACAGGTACTGAATCTTCTTGAGAGTGTTCGACTTGCGAACCTGAAGTAGTTTCTGAAGATTGAAAAACTGGAAACAAAGTGTCATCTTGTAAAACTGATGTTTCCTGGTGCTGTAACTGATTATTACAAGGCATATACGAATTGAACGTTGAGGTAGATAGTAGTTTAGTTAGGACTTACTTGAGTAAGCTGCTGCACAGGTCCACTTGATGCTGAAAATGGGAAATAGTCCTCCACAAATCTGACATGCCTTGATATGTATAATCTCTTTGTAGCAAGATGAAGACAAAGATAGCCCTTATGTGCCCCACTGTAGCCTATGAACACACAAGGAAAAGACCTTGGTTCTAGTTTGTTCTTGTTGTAAGTTCTGAAACTTGGATAACAAAGGCATCCAAAGACTTTTAGAAACTTGTAATCTGTTTTTTGTTTAAACAAAAGTTCAAGAGGAGTTTTGTTTTGTTTTTGTGATGCTGGACACCTGTTAATGAGAAAACAGGTAGTAATGAAGGCTTCGGACCAGTATGCTTTTGGCATAGAAGCATGGAACAAAATTGCTAGACCAGATTCAGTGATGTGCTTGATTCATCTCTCTGCCAAGCCATTTTGGGATGAAGTGTGTGGGCAGGAGAATCTGTGCACAACACCAGACTCATTTAGAAAAGATGTAAATTTTCTGAACTTCCACCATTATCTGACTGAAATTTTTTGATTTTGCAATCTGTTAAGTTTTCTATTTGTCTTTTGAAGTGCATGAAAACAGGGAGTGCATCAGACTTGCGCACAAGAGGATATACCCATGTATAATGCGAATAAACATCAAGGAGTAGTAAATAAAAGTGATATCCATTTCTTGAGAGATATGGTGAGACCCAAAGATCGGATACAATTAAACCAAGAGGTTTGTTTATTATTGTACTACTGGAAGGAAAAGGAAGCTTATTGCTTTTGCTCAAATGACATGAATGGAAAAATATAAACGATTTATTACTGGATGAGATAAAGTTGTTTCTTAGAACTTTTGTGACTGTGTGCAGCATAGGATGTCCCAACCTCTGATGCCAGAGTGGGACACTTTCCGATACTAAGGCATGTGGAGTTGGTCTATCTATCGCACATACCCCATCAAATGTGTAAAGGCCATTCTTATTCCTGCCTTGCAAGACTGTGGTCCCTGTGAGATGATCCTTCACAACAAAAGAATTGGTGTTAAACATAAATAGACATTGTTGTCTTTGCAAAACTTCGAAATTGATAGAATATTGGTCTTTATGTCTGGTACATGAAGAACATTGTTTAAGAAATAACGTCTATTATGTAAAGTAAATGTAGCACTACCAATGTTTTCTATCGGAAAAGTGTTACCATTCCCAACTTGAACTATTTCTATACCATCATATTCATGCTTGATTTGTAGGTTATTCAGATTGGATGTCAAATGATGTGTTGCTCCTGTATCAGTTACCCAATTTGCATCACTAGTTCCTCCAGGTAAAGCTAGATAGGCTGATGCATTTTGATTCTTTTGGAGTGGCTTATCCTCTTTATATCTGAACCAACATTTTCTGGCCGTATGACCAGTCTTGGTATAGATTTGGCATGGAACCGGATTTTCTCTATTTGATCTTTGACTATTAGAGGATTGAGTTTGTTTTGAAAAGGTGTTACTAGGACTGAATCTTCTAGAGTTTGGTTTTGGGTAATAGGTGTTGGTGTTGGCTGCAATGTTTGCAAGAGGTTGTTGCAGGAGAGCTAGTTGTTGCTGCAGGCGCATGTCAAACGTCAGAAGATGAATATAGAAAGTGCTCATTGTCATGTCACCTGCAAGATTCAAAGATGTTACAATTGGATCATAAGATTGATCCAGTCCATTCATGATAGACGCCTTCATGTCTGCATCTGATAAAGTTACTCCAGATGCTAATAAAGCATTAAAGATTTCTTTTGCCATGTTGAAATAATCCTCCATAGAATAATTGCCTTTCCTGAGATTGTGAAGTTCCCCTTTGAGATGCATTTGGTGTGCTTGAGTATTAGGAGAAAACCTGGTTTCTAGAGCATCCCATACTTGTTTTGATGTTTTTAACCCAACTACTATGGTCATTACCCTCTCAGTTAGAGAAGACAATAACCAACCCATTAGGATTGATCATGTTCATGAAATTTTATGAACTCAAGATTCAACTGAGTTGTGTTTGGTAGATGTTGTGGTGGTTGTTGAAGACTGCCATCTACATATCCATTGAGATTGTAGTCATTGAGTAGTGGTTGAAATTGAGTTTTCCATAGAAGATAGTTTTTCTCATTCAACTTAATTTTAACAAGATGATTGATATGGAGCTGTTGTAATGTATGTGTGTTGGAAGACATTTTTATTGAGTTTTGTTGGATCCGTTAGGCTGATACCAAGTTAAGAGAGATTTTGAATGTGTATTAGCTCAATATTCTTTTTGGTTACAAGCTCACAATATAAAGCTTGAAATGGATACATATTAACTAGAGATAATTCTCTTTTAATCTCAATATTCTCTCAATATTCTCTAGTCTATTGCTGGAAAAATACTTATGGAGAATCTGATTTTGTGCTGGAAAATATGCTAGCTGGAGTGATGGATTGTTGCTGAAGACTCGGTCCGTGTGGAAGAAGTCTGTGCTGCTGATGGGCTTGCACTAACATGAACAAACATGGAAGAATCATCATTCGAATGGTTGTAGGCTTCACAGCTGGACTGAAAGTCTCAGAGAAATCAATGCCCCCTTATCGGTGATAACCCATAGCCACCAAATGAGACTTATACCTATCGATTGAACCATCAGGTTTATATTTAATGCAAAACACCTACTTGCAAGTTCACTAACATTTTGAGAAGAATCCAGAGGAAAAAGTGATCACATGTTAGGATCAATCAAGGCTTTGTACTCAACCTGCATTGATGTTCTCCATGGTGGATATTTACGTGCTTGAGAAAAATAAGTCGGAACTGGAGGAGTAAGAGTAATGGGATATGCGATTGGAAGAGTATGTCGAGTCGTAAATAACCTTTGGTTTGTAAATGCGATTCTTAATCGAGTGATCATAAAATGAGCAACAGATGTGGATGGAATAACAGATGGTATAAAGACAAGTGGTATAACAGTTGTAGCAGGTTGAGGGACTGAAGGTACAGTTAGAATGTGAGTCCCAGAAAAAGGTGTAGGTGCCGAAGATTGCATTGTTAAATCATTGATGGATGGGATGACCATGGGTTTTACTGAAAAACTTGAAAATGTAGTAGACGTGAGCTCAGAATATGGAAATGAAGACTCATAAAACACCACCTGACTAGATATATAAACCCTTCGATTAATTGGATATAGACATCAATAACCTTTATGGTGATCGTTATATCCTAAGAAGACACAATGCCTACTTCGTGGTTAAAGCTTGGAAGAGGCATATGGACGTGTCCAAGGGTAACATGCGCAACCAAAAACTCTAAAAAATTCATAGGCCGGAACTTTGTCGTACAACATCTGAAAAGGAGATATAAAACCAAGAGATCGAGTAAGTAACCTGTTGACCAAATAATTTGCAGTGGAGCAAGCCTCGGACCAAAAAGAATCTGGAATTTTTAATTAAAGTAAAAGAGTTCTTGTAAGATCAATAAGATGTCTATGCTTTACTGATCAGCCATCCTATTTTTCTCTTGTGTATGAAGGAAAGAGAGTTCATGAACTATACCAAACTGAGCAATATAGAGTGTTAATTCCTTGCTAACAGACTCACAACCACCATCATTGCGAATGATTCTTATTAAATGATTGATAGACTTCTCAATATTGAAATGAATTAAAATGGTTCGAAAGTCAGATTTGACACTGAAAGAGGATATATCCTACAAAATTTTGTATAAGCATTTATAATATTGACATAGTATCTATAACCTAAAAAAGGACAAACTGGTTCAGGACCCATACATCCATATGTAGCAACTCAATAGGATAAGATGAAACGGAATTAGATGAACTAAAGGGTTGCTTATGACTTCTAGCAAGTTGACAATATTTGCAAAATAAAGGTGTGGAAGAGATGCCATTCAAGTTAAGATCCTTGCAAACTTTATTCAAACAAGAAAAGGATGGATGTCCTAGTCGTTTGTCCCAACTATGAGATGAAGCTTTGGCACTAAACATAGCTTGAACTTTATTAGGTGGACTGAAGTGAAAGGGGTACAAACCACCACTACTGATCCCTTGATAAAGGATCATCCCCGTCGAAATATCCCTCACGACTAACTATTCAAAGTCAAGTATTAGAGAACAATCACTACAAGAAAAACGGGTTTAAGCGTCTAAAATCTTAGCAAGAGCTCGAAAATTTAGTCGCTTAAACAGTTTAAGCGTCTAAAATTGCAACTGCCAAATTTTTTGGCTGCAATAAACATGTGTCCACTATTATTTAGCAACGAAAAAAATACACTTAATCGCTAGATCCTTTGTTCAAGTAATTTATAGCAACTAAAATAATGAACATGTAGCTATTCACTTTGAGGCACCGACTCGTAGCAACAACAAAATAAATTGGTTGCTCAAACCTCTCTCAGCAACTAAGTTTGAGCCACAACCAAATATGTTTAATTGCTAGATTTGTTTTTCAAGTAACTTATAGCAGCTAAAAGTTGATCATGTAGCTATTCACTTTGAGGCACCGACTCGTAGCAACAGAAAATGAATTGGGTGCTCAAACCTCTCTCAGCAACTAAGTTTGAGCCACAACCAAATATGTTTAATTGCTAGATATATTTTTCAAGTAACTTATAGCAGCTAAAAGTTCATATAGTTATTCACTTTGAGGCACCGACTCGTAGCAACAAGAAAATAAATTGGTTGCTCAAACCTCTCTCAGCAACTAAGTTTGAGCCACGACCAAATGTGTTTAATTGCTGGATCCGTTTTTCAAGTAACTTATAACATCTAAAAAAGTGATCATGTAGCTATTCACTTTGAGGCACAGACTCGTAGCAACAGAAAATGAATTGGTTGCTCAAACCTCTCTCAGCAACTAAGTTTAAGCCACCACCACATGTTCAAAAATGAATTACTTGAGGGAGAAAGATAGACCGTGTGATCAAAATCCATCAACGCTTTATAACTAGTTCTATCTAGTCATACGGATTGTGATCCGTGTGACTCATTGGAAAAAAATCGTATTTGTCCATTTTAATACGATTATACTTGGTTATAACACCCTTTTTGATTATTTTTTAATTATTTTTGTCTAAATATTATACATATTTTAATTAGTAAAATATTCATATATTTTAGTATCGAAGAATATGTATTTATGGAAGAAAACAAAACTAATAACCTGAGAAAAAATCCAAAAAATAATGATTTCCTAAATCTATATTTATATCCATTGGATCAGATATTTTTGGTTTTCTATTGGCCAGATAAACAATTTAAGGATCATTATGTGTGTGTTTTAGACTTATAAAACGAAAATTATGTTTATGTTTAAATTACTCCATTTTTGGTCAAATATTTGTAGTTAAGGTCCATAAATGAAAGTAAGTCAAAGCAAAATATTTGTAGTCAAGGTCCACAAAAAATATTTTTTGTGACAATTGAAATATAAGCAACAAAATGATGTTTCTATATGTTGGAAGTTCAATTACAACACTAAACAAATCTAATATGAATACACCCTGAAATTTTATCAAACTAAAATCAATCACATATTATATTCCAATCCTATTGCTTAACTGGAAATATCGGGATTCGAGGTAGTGAGTGAAAAACTAATGTCTAAATTATTAAAATTTATTATCATCTTAAAACATCTCTAATTGAATGATTAGAGTATACATTTTCTTCAATTTACCCACTACAGAAGTAGAAATTACTCTATTGTGTTCTTCCGACCATTACATCACTGATATGCATTTTGGGACCATTGCAATACTACAGGAGTATACATTTAATCGCTAAAAATTATTCTATTGTGTATTAATAATATAATCTGTAACCATACTGCAAGCTGAAATCCTTCTATGGAAATCGGCTTCATGAACGCATCAAGGCAAAGTATTAGTCATGAATTGAGTTGGGCTAGAATTCCCAGCTGATATCCCAAATTGAGTTGGGCTCCTTCCAAGTTGAAAGTCTTCCTGCGTTTTTAGAATATTAATTATAGGAGTTACTTACTTCGCGGACATCTTCAGCATGTCGAGTATATGATAGTGAGAGAAAGTCAATACTGTTTTTGACGCCCCATGTGCGTATCACCTGAAATAGTTATAAATGAAGAATTACGTAAAAGATTATGTAAAATTTAGTAAACTTATAACGTCCCATGTGATATATCTGATGAACTAAGTTAAAACATCATCAAGTGCCACTACTGTTCAACAATGTTGCAGATAGCGGAACCTCTCTACATCCTTTGCTTTGATATCTACAAGAAGACAAAATAATTGCAGATAGAACAACACTTACTCCTTTATCTTTCTCAGTCAAGGTTGGCAAATCAATGTGAACCTGAGAGACATGCAAAGTGAACAATGCCCCAGACAAAGTAGCTGAGTTCTTTACGACACAGACAACATCAGCCCCCTTCACCTCAGATACCTGCCAAAAAATATTATAGTTGATAAGAAAATGATAGAAATAATTTTAGATCAGACATGAAAAAAACATGGTGCCTTGGCTTAAACTTACGCTCAACTTGAAAGTTTGTATACAAGGGAAACCGACTGAACTTAGAATTTAAAAGGTAAGATGGAATGAAGGAAGCTAACATTTAACTTAGAGTTCAGTTTAAAATACCAATGCAACCAGGTAGGTCATTTCTCCAAGTTCTAATTAGCACCTCAGACTTGAAAACCCAAAAAATTATCTTCTCAACAAGAACCATTAACCAATCAATGTCTTACCTCAAGCCAAACAGAAGTAGTTTCACTTCCGGTAAACAGGTATTGACCCATAAAAATTGTGTCTCCGTTTTTCACAGCCTGCATAAAATCCATGTTTTTCGTCAAAATACTTTGTAAATGCAGAGGTATAGTAATAAAATATACTTTGTAAAAGATAACGACATCCCTTCTATCACAGTTGATAGGATATGAGGTATAGTAATAAAAATACCTCAAGCACCCAGTAGTCTCCAAATGAACTCCAAATGTTCAACAATACTGATGTGATTTTATATAGTGGTAAAAAGAGGTTCGATTCTCGAACTTGTGAAGGTAATGATTTTAGAAAATATTGGACTTAACCTAAACTAATAAAAATCAGGAAAATACACTAGAGATGACTTTTAGAAAATATGGGAAAAACCAGGAATCAAGATTCAGTTATTTCTAACAATTCATGTGATTAATCATTTAATTCTTTTTAACAATTTAATTCAAGTTTGCCAAAAATATGTTTCCTAAAAGAATAATTGTAAATCCTAAGCATGAGACATCAAGAGTAATTAACTAAGCATGACCCATCAAAAGAGAACACAACTATTTAATAAAAACCATTTTTTTCTAATTTAAATCCATGCAAATAATAATAAAAGAATTATAAATAATTATTAGAAAATAATTAAATCACATAAAATTGAGAAAAATACCTTATCCATCATCCCAGTAAATAAACTTACCCCATGGTGAAGAAAACTTGCTCAAAAGTTGATTTCATTGCTCAAAATATTGGTTACAAGGTTTAAGAATAGTGCAACAGCTGAACAGATACGTATATAAGTGTCACAGAACAGGGTTCAGCTGTTACAAAGAGCTTTAAGCAACAGAACGTTCAAAACTTAACGCAACAGGAGCAGAGCTGCAACAGTGGAACAACAACACTTATAAATGTTACTGAGTCGTCTTCTTCGGTGATGGTGGATGAAGAACACGCCGGCCGGAGCACCAGCAGGTCACCGGCGGCACCGGAACTTCACCGGATTTCTTCTGAATCACTCCCTAGGCTTCTGTTCTCCTTTTTGAAGCTTGTAAACTCTTTATATAGTACTTAGGAACTCTCTGGAACATCCAAATCCCAGTATAATTCGGTTAATCACCGTGTAAATCCTGTTTCTATCCAAACAGGAACAACAACTCTTTTCCGGCCAAATACATGATTCTATGGCCCAAATTACTCGGCTCTGATGCTTCTAATAGGTTATACGGACCTTTAATTAACTTGGGTAGCTATCAATTTGGCTGAAATCCCGTGAATTTTGCGATTTGATTTGAGCCAGAGAAGTTTCTGTTTGCGATGAAGCTTTGACCTGGTCAACTGGGTTTGACTCGGTCAACTGGCTTTGACCGAGTTGACTGGGCTGAGTTGACCCGCTGAGTTGGTCCGATCCAGCCCATCCCGATCCAAGGGTGCCCCAATCCAAAGTGTGGGTGCCTTGATCCATTTTCCCGGGTGCTTTGAACACTTTTTGAGCCAATTTTTCCACAAATCTTTATTCTTCTAATGTACCTACAAAAGCATAAAAACACGTAATAGACACACAATCGAATACTAACTCACTAGAAATTAAGGTGCAATTTAGACACTAAAATGTGTCTATCAAATACTCCTTCAAAAACGGACAGATCAGTTAACTTACAATCTCATTAACAGGTTCAAACACCAATTAACTTAAGCACATAAACAGAAAGTTGTGCATCATCCTCATATAAGAAGTCAGATACCATTAGCTTTAACTCGAAAAATATTCTGAACAAAGATTTTACCTTTCCTGTAGTTGCGTCCTTGTTTCCTCCGCAAAAGATTCTCACCGCAAAGTAATGTATTATCTGCATAGATCACTGTAAATTTAAAATGACACATAAACCTAACAATAACCAGGTAAATCATTCTGTAGTATCAGACGTAACGTCAAACAGGAAATTGAGTTAAGCAAAGTACTGGAACAAATAACAAACCTCTTAGTGGGAAGTACTGCTCTTCTGCTGGTGCTGGGAACCATGGCAACTGCGGTCATTGTCTTGGACAAGCAGCCTAGGAATTGAAATGGTCTTCATGAGATGCAGAATGAATGGCTTCATCTCGACTAAACTTTTTGAAGCCCAATCTAACACTTTTATTTGTGGATCAACCTTAGACGAGAGAAAACCCATTTAAGAGATGCTAAAGATATATATCCAGGGACAGTAAGAAACTGTGTAAATCATTGAACATAGTTAAAACGATAAAAAAAAATTGATACAAAAATCATAGTTCCTACCCATTTTTCATTGATGCAGTAGCAGATGCTTCACTATTCCCATTTCCCTCAACTCACCCATTACCATTATGAATTCAATCATGTCCTGCCTGCAGATTTAGTAAAAGCCAATACATAAATGGAAACAAAAATACACCTTGACAAACAAAATCCATGCATCGATAAAACTGTACCCATATTTGCAGATCTTAAACAAAGTACAATTTCCAAATAAAAACATAAAATCAAGAAGTGAACACAGATTGTTCTCATTCAAGGAAACATAGAAATGTAAAATAGATCTAAAACGACATCTCTGTAACCATAAATAACAGCAAGCATAAAACCAGTAGCCCTTATCAAACCATCAGAAGGTTAGTGACGGCATCCGTGGAGGTGATCAAAATGTTCATCATAATTTCTATCACTTTTCAAACCTAAGAAAACATCAGGAGAACAAACCCAAATCAACGCACTTTAGCAGCAACAATGATGCTAAAAAAATCCACAATTAACAACTACAACAAGCAAAAATCACCAACCACAAATTTCAGTCAAATCTCCACCAAATTCTACCTGAATCACCAGCACCAGCATCATCACCACCAGCATCCATTCTCATAACAGATCAGCTAGTTGGTGTTTACCTTCTCGTGATGGAACCCTAGTTTGGTGATGCGGCTCAAATTGGGAGAGAGAGAAAAGAAAATGTTGAAAATGAAAGAGATATTTTTGTGAAGGGTTTTGATAAAAAAAAAATAACGTTGGTGATGGTACCTCATACGGATCCTGCTTCGTTTTTGATGGTCCAGATGTTTTTTTGGATGGTCATACGGATTCTGTGTTTGTTTCAATTTTGTGTTTGTTTCCATTTTGTGTTAGTTATCATTGTGTGTTAGTTACCATCTTACTGAAATAGAAATTTGAAAGGTGGATATTGGATTTCGAATGTTGGCAACGTAACCTAACAAATTTTGGAAATTAAGATTCATCAAAAAAAATGTAAATTTTGTAAATTTAAAAGGTGGATAACGATATAGGGTTCCATGAACCCTGAACTATGAAACTATGATTTCAGCAAATAAAATGTAAATTTAAAAGATTCATTTTTTTCATCGATCTAACAAATTTAACGATATGAAACTATGATTTCACCAATCTAACTAAAATTCACTCAACTTTTTATCGAACCGACTTGAATACATTCAATTTCGATCGATCTTACTCAAATTATAAATCAAAGTGGAATTGAATAAAATTCAATAAATCCAAGTGAAATCGAGTAAAATTGATGAAAAATTGATATAATTTGAGTAAGATCGATCAAAATTAGGTGTATTCTAGTCGGTTCGATAAAAAATTGAGTGAATTTTAGTGAGATTGATGAAGTCATAGTTTCATATCGTTAGATTTGTTAGATCGATAACAAAATGAATAAGTTTGATTGAGATTGAATAAAATTCAATAAATCAAAGTGAAATCGAGTGAAATTGATGAAAAATTGATATAATTTGAGTAAGATCGATCAAAATTGAGTGTATTCAAGTCGGTTCGATAAAAAATTGAGTGAATTTTAGTGAGATTGATGAAATCATAGTTTGATCGTTAGATTTGTTAGATCGATAACAAAATGAATAAGTTTGATTGAGATTGAATAAAATTCAATAAATCAAAGTGAAATCGAGTGAAATTGATGAAAAATTGATATAATTTGAGTAAGATCGATCAAAATTGAGTGTATTCAAGTCGGTTCGATAAAAAATTGAGTGAATTTTAGTGAGATTGATGAAATCATAGTTTGATATCGTTAGATTT
>JAJJMC010007665.1:2529477-2550176 GCA_023531435.1 Papaver californicum
TATTTACCTTAATGAAATTTATCTTTTTTTTGTTCAAAAAAAAAAAAGAATTGTTTTTATCGATCAAAACAAAACTTAAAAGGAGCCATTTGATTTTGTGGAAAATGGTCTGAAAAGAAAATGGAAATAAACCCAGAAACCTTTTAGTAGTTTCTATCTCTTTTTCCCCCTGCGGAAGAAAACTAACATTAGCTAATTAGAGTCGTAACTAATAAAAATAAAACGCAAATGGGGTTAGATTAAACACTATATACGTTTTAAAGCCAACAAAAAATAAAAAAATAAGTAAATTAACACGTCCTCGGATCTGATTGAGTAACAAAATTTTACATTTTTACCTGTAGCAAGATTTAGTTAGAGATATTTTATAAAAGAATAGCATGTTTTTAATTATATTAGGGTTTGAATCGTAAAATATATCGTTGATGTGTTTGGGTCGTAGAATTATCATTGACTGTGTAGTTCTTTACTAAAATATCATTATCAAATAGTTAAAAAATATAATATCTTAACTTCAGTTAAAAATATAACCGTGTTTAAACTACACGATCCGTTTTCTAACTAACCCATAGAATAATTGTTAGATTTTATTAGCAGTGGGTCCAATGGTAACAGACAACTTAACTTGGTCGAAGCTAATGTTACTTTGACCAGATGTAATATGTTAACTAATAGTTGACTTAACGGTCAATGATGAGTCTATGATCCAAATGCATCAACCGCATGTTCTACGACCCAGATCCCAATTTGATCAAAAACATACGACCCTTTTACAAAATATCTCATTTAGTTATAAGGTATATCAAAGCTGGAATAACAGTTCAACTGAGAGTGGGGGTTCTCCAGTGGACATAAACGACTTACCTTGCATAACAAGATAGATAATTTATCCTGGAAATATCTATGGAACCCAAGTTTGGTTCCTCTCTCTTTCATAAACCCATTAATTAGATGGTTTATATATGTAGCCAAATCTATAAGATTGACGGTTAAAAATAGATCAATTAGATTGATGAGATATTTTTACTATTTATGGATGACTAAACTGACCTTTATCAATTACTTATTATTAATAAAAAAAGAATCTAAGAAAAAAATCTGCTACACGGTCAAATTAGTAATGGTCAAATTAAAAATTCGTTACACGGTCAAATTACCTACTTCTACGGTCAATTAGTTATATACCATTTCACGGTCAATTAGTTTTAATTTTTCTGGCAGTTACTTCTTTATGTTTTTCTCGCTTTTCTGTTACACGGTCAAATTACATGACTAGTTGGTTTTATTGGCCATCAGTTGTTGTTTGAACAAATATAAAAGCATTAACACTGCACCTCGGGCTTAAACCATTTTGCTAATCTCTGGTTTTCTTTCCATTATACCAATGATGGACTCCTTCAGTTCCATTTTAGGCTTTATATAGATTCATTAATTGAGTGATTAATCACAGATGATAAACAAATAGAATATTAAGAGATTAATGAATGGAGTTTTTACTGTTTAAATTGATTAAGATGGTACGCATGATTATCATCAACGTTTTTCAAGTGAAATATTTTTTTATCCACGTGTTTCGAGTGAAAATTGAGATTATAACTAAATTGTGAAAAGTATAATTTTCAATGACCTGGTGATAATTGTACTTTTCATAAATCGCAGACGGTTCAAACATATGAAAATTATTATTATCACTAATTTGTGAAAACCATAATTTTCAGTGACCCGGTGATAATTGTACTTTTTCACAAACGCAAACGATCCTAACAGACAAAAAAAATATTATCACTAAATTGAGAAAACTAGAATTTTCAGCATAAGAAACTAGGCATACGAAGTATAAGAAACCCTTTGTTATCAAGTCAAATGTTTACTTCATTTCATGATAAAAAACATTATAATTAGAATTGAAGACTTAAAAAAGGACAAACTTAAAAGATACTTCTATATGGAAAACCACCAATAACTTCACAACAAGGGACATAAAAATTTGCTGCATTTGATTCGGAGTAGATAACAATAAAATCCCCTTCTTGCAGGCTATTGGAACACACAAAATCCTCTGTATGAAAATACAATTATGAATTTGCTGAAAAATTCATTATTGTTTTCTCTGCTCTACACGATCAGCTCAGCTTATGAAGGGGGTAGGTGGCAAAAAGAAGGTTAACTTATAGGTACTACACTATGTCTGCATTCTGCTACCACAAGGCTCTCTTGTGTTCTAAAAGGTTTTATTGGGTCTTGTCCTTATTTTCACGTTTGTATTATTTTACTACTAAATGGCTCATAATTAATGGCTTAGGCCTTAGAGCTTGAAGTCAATTCACTAGGCACAAAGCCACAAACTCAAAAGAATATGGACCCATATACTGAAGAACTAAAAACTTCACATATCCCAAAATGTATGTCATAAAAACCTAAACATCTTCCATTAACCATTGCTTCAATCTTTAATCAAAATCGGGTTTTTTATTTCATTAAATACTACTATAGGTATAGTCAAAAACATAATATAAGATTGTCCTGAATTCTAGGGTCGGATCCAATTTATATCATGTGACAAAAATTCATACTGGAAAATAGGTGTGGGCAGTTATAGTATGTGACCAAAATTCATTTTGGAAAACAGGTATGGGAGAATCTAACATACTACATGTACGAGAGAGATAAACTCCAAATAAATTCGTAAAGCAAACAGAAAAATAGAACTTACCTGTGTTTTCTAGGAGATACAACCTACTCTTGTTGTTCGGCCAAAATCTGAAAACCAGAATGAAATCCACGTTCATAAAGAAAATAGATAGAAAAACTTAACAACGACTGATTAAAAACGATTCGTTAATATAGTACATGTTCCAGACGCGTGACACTCCGATATCTTCCATAGTAATTGAGATCCCATCTCTTGCTTCAAGTTCCAACAGATACGTTTCCGCTTCTTTCTAATACATTTGACTAAACAAAAAAACAAATATCAAATTAAATTCCACTGTGCAAAAATACAGAATATGCATATTTTAATAGAGCAGGTAATGGCAGACCATCCGAAACCATCATCAATGGGAACAATTGAAATATGTAGTTATCACCTTAAAACGTGGGTTTCAAGATGCAAAATACGGTAGAAAGCAAGGAAGCCATACAAACCTTAGAAACTAGTCCTAAACAATCAGATACAAAAAGGAGATTATTAGCTTTGATAACTTGAAAATATGGTTCAAATGCCGTTGGTGCCTAATCTGTTTGAACTGCTTCCTTCTTGCCTAAAAAAACAAATCAGAAAGAAATTGAATATAAAGATTCGAAAAAAGTGCAAACTGTATAATTTAGTTAATAAAACAGGAAAAAAAATATCATTAAGTCATTTTATCGAATGCATAAAGAACAACAAATAAAGATTAACAACTTACATTACATAAAATAAACAGTCAATCTTTGTTTCATTTAAATTAACTCATTCAATGAAAACTTGTGAAAACTAACCTTAACACACAAAAAATCAGTATATGGGGTGATTATTTGATTTTTCAATGGTAACCCGAAAAGCAACAAGAACAATACCCTAAGAGGATCAAGTAATGAAATCTAAATAACATATAAAATCACTTACGTTAAGAGGATTTTGATCACGAAGTAAAGACTGTGATAACTCAGATCTACTTAAAGTTTATCTGAAAAAACCTAATTGAAGAGATTGGCAAGTTAATATAGAGGATGAAAGGTGATAAGGGGATGTTTAAAATCAGAACTTGGATGGATAATACAAAAAATCACAAACATACCAAATTAGGTGTTAGATTTATAGGATTCATTAACAACTTTTATTTGCTTCATTAAGAAGAAAACATCTACTCTTAATACATGGCAGTGACAATCCGTAATGAATAAAAAGTGTGATAATCGAAAAAAAAAAAAGAGAAAAGAGGCAGAGACCTTACCAGCTAGTTGGTTGATGGAATTAATAAAGAAGATCTAACAATTTTTTTGACTCTCGACTGTCAGAAGATGAAGAACAAAATGGGAAGCTGAAAAATAAAAAAAGGGTTAAAATGGGCTTGATAAATAAAAAAACAAAGATTCAAAGGATTTATCCCTATATATTTGGGTTTTGACATTTTTTTCAACGCCCACAAGTTTAGGTAATTTTTTTAAAATGCGATAAATATTAAAATTAAATTATTTAAAAGATTAGTTTAGTAAACTAGTACTAGTATAATAAATTATGTGTTTCACATACAAATATATTTTAATGATGGATTTAGATAAAGAAGAAAAATAAAATGGGCTAGAAATAAATTTCCTATACTAACGACGGGAAAATATTATGGATCTTGGCTGCACGTCGACATGTGATTTCAGGGAAGTGCAGTCCAGACAAAAACAAATATCGTTTTGTAGTTTCAGGGTATGTGCAACCATCACATTAACGCAGCTGCAACCATCACCTTTTCTCTCTTAAATGACAAAATCAATCATGTGTTGGACTGGATCGACTGAAGAAAATCTATCAGCTGAAATCATTTATTGTTGTAACTTATTGCCTTATCGAGAAGAACAAAATAATTCAATGGTACGTGGAAACTGACACAAATAATACGTACTACATTACAGTTCTTCTTAATTTCATTATAAACCAGGACAAATCTTCTACTGTTCTTTTTAAAAAGAAAAATCTTTTCTACTATTTTCCGCGAGAAGGACATCTCATCTGCATTAAACATGAAAGCAACAACTTCTCTCTAAATCTGAAACACTAATGCGCAAACGTAAATCGATTTAGCTCCAATAATAAGCTACTAAATGAAGCTAGATACGGACGTCTAATTGTTTAAATGGTGAGTTTTTAAAGGGGCAATTAGGAATATGTCTCGGATTTGAATTATCAGTCGAGGATATATCCTATAACGGTTAAAATTAAAGGATATGTCCCAGCTGTCTATTTTTTCCATTAAATACATATTTTTAGACAGTTATGCCCTTGATCAACTTCATATTTTTTCCCGTTAAATCAACTTTCGCTTCCGTCAATCAACCACCATCATGATCAACTTCATGAATCCGGGATATATTTCCATTTTCCCTCTTTTTAACCATTAAATGTTTATGTGTGGAGAGCATAACTGTCTAAAAATATGTATTTAACGGAAAAAATGGACGACTGAGACATATCCCTTAATTTCGACCGTTACAGGACATATCCCTTAATTGCTAGTTTAAATCCGGGATATATTTCCAATTTTTCGGTTTTTAAACTAATCGATTGATTATATATCAATAATCAATCAGCCTTTACTAGCTAGATCATTAAGTGGTGATCTTGTTCTTCCCTTAACATACGCCACAGATTGTCATCAAGATAGCTATTCCAGTAATCGTCGTTGTTGCCAACATTACCGCTTTCTTTTAACTTTTGATCACCATCGAAACTACAGTAGTAAGCATCACTACCACCAATACCATCCTTATCCTTTGTCGACATCCCTTGCTCAGCACCAAAGGTTGTAGTAGTATTTTCAAATTCCAATGAAGCATTTTCAGTAAAAATAATCGGCTTCTTCTTCTTCCTTGAATCTTCTTCTTCCGTTTCGGCGAGCAAAATGTTTTTCAACCAATTAGTACTATCATCACGAATATGCTGGTCATTTGTAGGAGAGAACTGATCATGGTGATAGTCACAGGTAGCATTGTTAACTACTTGTGCATTGTTAGAGAACCTAACTGTTGTAGTAATGCTCATCCCTGTTGGTGTTGGCACTTTATTCATACTCTCCCACTGATATTTCTTGGAGATGGTTTGAGGTTTAGGTCTTAAAACTTGGGTCGAGTTTGATGTTGGCACTTTATTCACATTCCACTGATATTTCTTGGACAAGGTTCGAGGTTGAGGTCTTAAAACTTGGATTGTCCTCATATGTTTATCATCAATATTATGATCTATGGTACTAATATTTGGACACAGTTGCCTATCTTTTGGAATCTTCCGGTGTTCATGATCCTGGCCGTCACGATGAGCGGTATTATCATGACCTGATTTCTTGGCCGCGACAATTTGTTGTCCCTTCTCGGTATTGTATTTAGAGAAACAAGTTTTTTTCAAGTGAGTGTTGAAGTAATTCTTGATATCGTTTGCTGTTCTTCTTGGAAGTCTACCAGCTATTAATGACCATCTGCAGAAAAGTCGAAATTTGGAATTAAGTATCTGTTGCTTAGCAATAAATAATGAACTTAATAAGAAAAAAATTATACTCCCTGTAAATTAATATAGGCAAAAAACAAATTTTTATTAGACTAAGAAAAAATATAGAAATTATAAAAATCTTTTTTTTTTTATATTATCTCTTTCTTTTTGAGAAAAACTATACACATTAAATTTATTTTAATATAATACTAATAAAATTAATAAGGGTATAATATATAGAAAACTATTTAGGAATTAAAATCATATTTATCTAGATGGACAATTAAAAATAAAAACTCAGACTTTATAACTTGAAACTTGGACAGAAGGAGAGATAGAGTTCTATAACATTAGATTGAAAATGTATAATCTTAAAATCTATAATCATTACTGCCTCCGCCTTATATTCATTTTAATCTATAAGCAATGAATGCCGAGCCTTATATCACATGAATATTAATATGATTTGCATCCATATGTAGGACAGCAGGGGACTCTACCAAGTGGACAAAATGATTAAAACGTACATATGGAAAAGAATACATATCCATTTTGTCTTATTGTTTCAATAATTTTGCTGGATGCTATTTTCTGCTCACTCTTTAATACTATTTGGGAACTATTGACCTACAACAACTGATAGCCAAGTGACAGAAACGTAGGAACGAGGTTTGGTATCTTTAGAAAACAAGAAGTGAGAAACTTCGGGTTGTAACAATAACTGAACTGCAGCAGACCACTGAAGCTAGCTAGTTCGAAAGAAACTTCGGTGTACAATGGCGAAAAAGGGCTGCCACATATCATCATGCCTCCCTTAGTTTATACATGCCTTTGAATTTCAATTACAATGGTATTGAGTTAACTCAGATAATTGAGGTACACCTGTTACCAATAAGTTTATGCATCATGATGATGAGATCCACTTCATCAGGTTTAAACTCTCCTCTTTTGATGTTTGGGTGTAGATAGTTCAACCACCTCAATCTACAGCTTTTCCGGCATCGATTTAGCCCTGTAAGAGTTTTAGCAAGATTAGAAAATGCTAACAATTAACTTAGTACTGAAAAAGCACGAGAACATACATCTAACACACACATATATATATACAAGAAATTTGTCCAGACCCATTTAAAATTGCAGCAGCAAGCTACTTAATTAAGCTTAATCACTACTGTAAATATTGGTATGTGGATGTTAGTTTAATTTGCTCTTGATAAACCAGGTAAGACGCTACAAGCATAAATGACATAATTAACTAACCTGCTCTAAGAGGAACTTGACGCCATTTTCCTTCACCATACTTTTTGATACATTCCTTAAGAAGTTGATCTTCTTCTTCAGCCCAGGCTCCGTTTTTCACACCTCTCTTTGAAAACACAGTTGAAGAACCCTCCATATTTGGAAAATGATGGAACAAATTGTATGTTTTATTCTTTGAATTATTGTTATTATTGTGGTACATGGTCTTTCCTTAACTTGCTATATATAGGATCTAGCTAGGTTGAGGTAAGTACGTATAATAAATACTGTTATGAAATGTAACAACGAAATACTTAAAATAATGATGAATAAGAATTACTGAAAAGTAAATGAAAACAACTGCATGGGAAGTAACAAATGAAAGACAAAGCCATTCGATCTTTAAGTTGTTCTTAATACTGCACGGTTCCGTCTCAAGAACGAATGATGCTATTAACCGAGGTTCTTTTCTTTCTTTTGTTTTTTTTTTCAATTTCAAACTAAAACATAGTCGATAATCGACGATTCAAAAAATGTTTAATTGTTTGGTTTTTCTAAATTTAACGGCAATAAAAAAATGAGTAAAATATCCCACTAGAGATACTCAACCTAGTGGAAGTGATCCAAGAATTTCACAAGCGATTCGAAATAAACAATCAAAGAAGAAAACGGTTACAGGAGACGAAGAAAATCTGAGCTCAATACAAGCACACAAAATGGCTCGAATCAGGTACTTTTCTATCAACCCATTCCCCTTAATTAGGTTTTATCAATATGAATACACTCAAAAATTGAAAATTATGAAGTATGGGTTTTCTGTGTTAACCAGAATCGTCGATGTTCATGTCCATTAGATATAAAGAAATCTGAGGAGGTTTGTTCTGGTAAAAAGGTAAGTCTTTCTTATTTGAAAGTTTTTATTGTGTTGGTTTTGTTCATCTTAGTCCCGGTGATAGGTCTAAGATAGGCGCTCAAGCAAAGAAGTGTATATTCATTGGTTATGGAGGTGACGCTTATTAGTATAGATTTTGTGAGTATGATAGTCATAAAGTTATCAGAAGAAGGGATGTTACTTTCAATGATAATGAGTTGTATAAGGACAGAAAAACAGCACAGGTTGAAGATATTGAGTCAAATACTGATAAAGACTTGTATATCGACATGGATGATGTTTCTAGTAGAAGTGTGGTACAAGAAGAACATGGTGTTGCTAATAGCACTGAAGAACCCCTAGTACAAGACGAAGGGACTTTTACTACAGTGGGAGTTACTCCTGTAGTACCACAGGAAGTACGAAGATCATCAAAAACTCATAAGACAAACCCAAAGTATGCTTTGAATCATCTATTACTTACAGATGGTGGTGAACCTGAAGATATCAAAGAGGCACTAGCAGTTGATGACTCAATAAAATGGCAATTTGCTATGGGTGATAAGATGAACTCACATGAGGAGAATGGCACATGGGTGTTAAAAAAATTACCAAGAGGTAAGAAGGCGTTGTACAATAACTGGGTTTATCGAAAGAAGATTGAAGCAAATGGAGAGATTCGTTATAAGACGAGGTTGGTTGTAAAAGGGTTTCAGCAGAAATCAGGTGTCGACTACAATGAAATATTTTCTCCAGTTGTGAAGATGACTACTATCAGAGTAGTGTTAAGTATAGTGGCTTCTAAAGATCTCTACCGTGAACAGTTGGATGTAAAGACAATTTTTCTTCATGGTGACCTACACGAAGAAGCCAGAAGGGTTCATAGTAAAAGGCAAGGAAGAGATGGTGTGCAAACTAAAAAAGAGTTTGTATGGTTTAAAACAGGACCCAAGACAATGGTACAAGAAGTTTGACAACTTTATGCATATGAGTTGTTACTCATTGTGTAATGCTGGTCATTGTTGTTACTTCAAGAAATATGGTTCTAACTACATTATATTATTATTGCATGTAGATGATTTGTTAGTAGCTGGAACATCTCAACAGAATATTGAGAACTTGAAGAAATAGTTAGCAAGTGAGTTTGCTATGAAAGATCTTGGTGAAGCACGACAGATTCTTGGTATGAGAATCACAAGGGACAAAACTAAGGGAACACTTATGCTTAGTCAAGCTGAATATATTGAACGAGTGTTAAAGAGGTTTAGTATGGAGAAAGCTAAGCCAGTTAGTTCTTCACTTGGAAGCCAGATTCGCCTTTCAAGTTTGCAATGTGCACAGACGGATGAAGAATAGGAGTACATGGCTAATGTACTGTATTCATCAGTTTTTGGGAGTTTAATATATGTTATGGTATGCAAGAGACCGGATATTGCACATGCAGTGGAAGTAGTGAGTAGATATCCAAGCAACCTAGGTAAGAAACATTGGGAAGCAGTAAGTGGATACTAAGGTATCTGAGAGTAACACAAATGTATCATTGTGTTACGGAAGAGGTGGATCTATCTTGAGGGGTTATGTGGATGCATACTTCGCAAGTGATGTAGAAAAAAGGCGAAGTACGACCGGTTATGTTTATACTATAGGGTCAGCTGCATTGAGTTGGAACTCACGGTTACAAAAGTTGGTGACATTATACACTACAAAAGCTGAGTATGTAACAGTGACAGAAGTTAGCAAGGAAATGATATAGTAACAAGGTTTATTAGCTGAGTTAGGTAAGGAACAATTGGATAATGTTCTGTATAGCGACAATCAAAGTGTTATATATTTAGCCAAGAACTCAGCCTATCATGCTAGGACGAAGCATATAGATATTCGATACCATTTCATTCAAGATCTCTTAGAAAAAGGAGATTTGAAGCTCGAGAAGACTCTTGGTTCGAAAAATCTAGTTGATATATTGACCAAGGGAGTTACATTAGACAAGCTAAATCTTTGCAAAGCTTTAGTTGGTCTTTCAGAGTAAGGTTCTGGGAGGGGAGCCGCATCAGGGAAGACGGTTAGCACTAACAATCCAAGTTAATAAGAAGATCAAGGCAAGGGAGAATCGAAGATTATACAATAAGTCTCCAAAGTGGGAGATTGTTGTGTATTGAAGACTTATTTTAGGAATGAGTTTGGGTTTCCTAGTCCTAGGTGAAAATCTAAAAGGGTATTTCCTATTTTATGTCTTGTCTAATATATATAAGGTGTTTCCTAATATTATATAGGGATTCTTGGTGGCCAAGTTTGTAACCTATATAAATAGGTACTAGGTCATATAGAGATTATTATGAATGTAGAGAGAGACCGGTGAGAGATTTCTTGTGTTAGTTTTAGAGAGAAAAGTTAGGGTTTTTGTGGTGAGTGCAATTGGTGAGGAGCAAGAAACAAAGTGACCGTCTTAGGTAATTGCTACGGTGTAACCAAGGGTTTGCTAGGATTCCAAAAAGGTGTTCTACATTTGTAATTGATTCATTCATAGTGGATTGGAGCTGGTGCGGCTCAAAGTGGACGTAGACAATGTTTATATTATTGAACCACTATAAATTTTACGTGCTTTTGAGTTTGATTTACTTTTCTGTTCTTTGTTATTATTTATGTTTGGTTTACTTATTATCATCACCATATCATTCCAAGATCCTGTATTCCGTGATTTTATCAGTATCTAAAATAATTGTCTGCAACAGTTCCTTAAGAGATAAAATACTGTCAATACCTCGCAGACCAAGCCAAAACTAAAGACTTAGTATCATCGCCGAACATCAGCGTACGTTTTGAAACCAAAACTCTCAGTTTTCTTATCATTTACGTGCATCCGCGCATGCCCATTGTTTGTTAGGTACTCAAATTCAAAATCAAAAACTTTACTTTAATTTTCCTTTCCCTTGTAGGCAATATATGCAACGGGAACTACCTATCAAGAGCAGACAAAACAATTAAAACACATGTGGAACTTATGCTGCTGCTTTCGCTATGACCCGAGTGAGTAATGGAGGAGGCAGGCGGAATTGTAGGAAAGGTTTGGTATCCTTGGAAACCGTGGTTGGACTCATGCTAATTACTCAACGTGCTGACATAGATGTCTGGGATGAATAACATGTTAATGTTGATATCAAGATATCGACCACAAAAAAAAAGGAACCATCAAAATGTTGCTGTAATTTCATATTTTAGGGTAATTTTTTACAAAGGTTGAAATTCCAAAGGGACGAGCAAGAGTAATTTAAGTGGGCATTGATCTTTTAACCAATATATCAAACCACGTGGTTTGGTAAATTTAATTTTGGACAATGAGAAATTAGTAAATTAGCTAAATGAATTTAATTTCTGTATAAACAATTTTTTTAATTGAGGTGATCCATTTTTATAAATAAATAATTTTTTAAATAAATAGGACCGATTTCTATTTTAAAATCAATATATATATAATAAATTAAATAACTAATTTAACTAAATCTAATATAGAAATTATTTTATTCGGCTCAACATGGGTCGATCATCAACATAGGTCTTAATGGACAAACCCACCAAATACCAATTTAATTATCCATTTTTTGGGTTTGATAAATTAGTCAATATACCTACCCATTGTCTTTGTTTTAAGGGAATAAATTTAACCACCAGAAATCGAGTATAAGAAAGGCTTAACAAGTTAATTGGGCTTGACTATTCTTTTAAAATGGACTTAAAACTAAATATTAGACATGCTTACAAGCTACCTTAGTGTGGCGGTTCCCAATTTTTGATTTTGTATTTCAGCAACAAGGTACTACATTTAGCGTAAGCACTATAGTCTGGCAAACATTTTTTCTTATCTCCACTTAACCTATAAAAAAATTGGCGTAGAAAGGCAACCATTACGAGGTAATGTCTCTCCTTTGGTCGGATACTTAGTATCCGATTAGAGTTTTTAACTGATGCTAAGCATATTCTAAACCTTGAATTTAAAAATACAAAGATTTTTCTTAAAGATGTGGGCCTAAAAAGATATACGATAAATACTTCGTACCCGTCTAAAGTAGATATTAATATATCCTCGAATTATTCTTTTTAGCCAATTTCCACCGGGTTATGGAAGTTCACAAGGATATGTCACATTTTCGTAGCACTTTGCTCTCATAGTAATCACTAATCAAGCTCCTTGTTTTTCTGAGATTTACTACTAATTTGGTGGTCTGCGTGGTTGAAAAGGGACGACGTTTTAAGTGTTATGTAACAAGTGAGAAAAACTTATATAACTCTTTTACTATAGGCTAGATTTGTGTCCGTGCTATGCAATGGGCATAGTTGCTCGTACCTTTTTGAATATGTTACGTTTGAAAATTTTCGTATTTTTTTGTAATGCTCTCTAACCAAGTTCTTATGATTTCATTATAAAGAATCCACAATTTTCCAAAACTAACCTCACCGAATATAGTTCTTTGGTAAAAGCTTGAGTCTAAGTTTCGAAAGAATATATTAAGATTAATTTTATCCTCTATAAATAAAAAATATATTTAAAATGAAACAAATAACGATGATGAAATTGAGTATACGTATCTGTTGGATTCACCTCTTTTACAAAATAAAAAGTATATTTAAAATAAAACAAATAACGATGAAGAAATTGATAGTTACCCGTACCCATATGTGTTGGATTCACCTCTTTTATAAAGTTTGGTTAGTTAGAAATCACAATGAATATACATATTTAGTTTTTTTATATTATTTAATAATATATATTTAACGGTAATCGTTTATTAAAGATGATTAAACGTAGATCGTCGATTTTACGGTGTTGTCCATCTACTGTAGGTGATGTTGACTCGGTACAATTAAGTATTGGGTATAAACGAAGTGTAATAATTTTAAAACAAAATAGCCAATAAGAGAATGGGTTTCTTTAACCCCTAAATATTTGCACCAATCAAATTATCCCAAGTGTCCTTACTAAAACTCTCGTTTCATAAAAACCACAAAAGCCTTATTTCGACCAATAGAAAACGAGAATTTACTCATCATTCAACGTGAGAGTTTTATTTGTCTAGGTCTTTAAGTCTTTAGATATCAAAATATTGTTACTTAACTAGTCTAGCAATGTGTTAATTTCTCTTATTGATGTTTTTGTATTTGATTGGAAAAATATTTTTAGAGATTAGTTTATCATAGGATGTCTATGCTCTTTTTGCTCATCTATCCTTTTACCTTTGGAGAATGTTATGTTTAGACCCTTTCTTATTCATTTTGATCTTTGCCTCTTTAATAAATAATAATAAAAAAATCTATATAAATTGATTATAAGGCGTAACAATATTCGTGGATTTGGATAACACTGACGTGGATGCGGTGATGCAAACACGATGCGATATAAAAATGGATAAGAACAAATTTTAAAAAAACTAGGACACATGCATGGATATATATTTCAATTATATAATATTTTATATTTTTATCCAGGTATGTTAAAAAAATTAAAAAAAATTCAAAGCTACATACGACCCAAATATATTAATTATTTTTTATCTTCAACGTATTGATTAAAAATACTACATATTAGTTGTTTATGTGTACTTTTGCGTACATTCTGAAGACGGGACATGTCTAGCCTATATGTTAGCATGCACCTAAGAGCTAAGGATAGTTGTGATAATATTTTTGCTATATAAAAACTCAGGACCCAATCTTATTCTCATCCTTATTCCTACGTCTCTCTTCTTCCCTCGCTCTCACTTTTCTTCAATTTTTTATATTTTATTTTTTACTAACCACAACAATAATAGAGCTCTCTCATTTCTCTTATTTTTTGGGCTTTATTATTGTTGTAACAACATGACAAATAATTCCTACTAAGGATTTACATTCGAATCTCAATATATGAGAATATATGCACATGTTCTATAATTTTATTATTGTGTTATGTATATCAGAGAGAGAAAACTCCATAAGATCATCAAACTGATACTTAATGCAAGAACAAGATTTGATTGATAATTTACAGGTTTAAGGATCAGACTTAAATATTGGGATAATTGGAAAAATGCTCTAAAAATACATATCCCGTTGGGAAAATGTCCCACAAAATTAAAATTATGGGAAAATATCCCGTCGTCACTTTTTCCATCAAAAAAGTCAATATCACGAGATTGACTGGTCAATAACTCGTATGATGAGATATCGTTTGTAATTAAAATGACTAAAATGCCCATAAAAGGCTATTAGGCATGTGAAATACCCGTGTGATGCTTTTAATCCACGTGTTAAGGCAGTACACGTGTTTATGCTAGAAAAACAAGGCTAGGGTTAATTATGCCCCTTCTTCAACAAACTCTACAGCCGCCCCGCCTTCCTCTACCTTCTCTTCTCTGTTGAAGAATCCTTTCTTCTCCCTTCTCTCCTAAAGCCTCACATCAACAACTGAAACCCTAGCCACATCATTTTTCTTCTTCCATCTGTTCAATCCGCCACTCTATCCAAGTTTATTAACCATCAAAGAACAAAAACGCAAGCCGTCACCGTGAACAAAAACGCAAGCCGCCGTTCTTCCTGTTCTTCAAATATGCGCCTGTAAAGGAATGAATTCAACTAAATCCTAGTAAGAAACATGCAACCCTATGATTATATTGATTTGATTAGTATGTTAATTTGATTTTTATAGAAATTTGATTTTTAAGAAATTTAATTTTCTAGGGTTTTCATTTTTTCTTTTTTTTTTCTGTTTTGGGAATCTTAACTGGGGGTTTTCAGTGGGGTTTTTCGATTACAATTTTTCTCTAAATTGGGGGTTTTCACTGACTATGTAAAGAAGGATTTGGTTTTTTTTTTTTTTTTCTGTTTTGGGAATCTGATTTGGGTTTTTTTTTCTTCTGAATTTTACTTATTTATACGGAGAAATTTGTTAGAGAGATTATGATAATTTAGCCATACTTTGTGTGTTTGCAGAATTTTGGCTCCTACAACATTTATATTTTTCGCATCAGCAATACCGGTTATTTCATTCGATGAACAATTGGACAGGAGCACTGGTAAATCCAATCAAACTATCTTTTGCTTTTTTGTTGTTGTTGCAACTTTTATGTTGGAGAGGATGCTATGAATTCTTTGTTATTGAATGGCTAGCTTATATATGTAAGTTCATCTGTACATGAAGCAATTAGAGTAAGAAAAATGAATCACATAGTTTGTTTTTGTCTAGAAAAGAATTGGGTCCATTGTTTTAACTGATCTCAATAACTTAATTTTCACTTGTAGTGATGTGTATTTTTGTTGTGTAGGGGATTATCGATGAATTTCGCGTACCAAAAAGAGAAAATCCAAACCTACTAGAGTTTAGTCCGTCATGGAGATTTTCAAATGGGATGTTTGCATTACTTATGTCATTTGGTTTGTTACTCACTGGATTGCAGAGTCGCAAAGCAAGATCATGGAGATATGGCTCTGATAAGTGAATCTAGCTATGTTGGAGCATGCTATAAAGTCCATTTCGCTCCTTCAATCTTGTTCACAAAAACAAACATTCATCTTCTATATGGAAAGCCTGACATTGGTTTGGTTTCACAGGATGGATTTGAGGTATCATTGCAGACTATGGTGTTCTTGCAACCGATGGAGTAAGTTAGAGTTCATTTAACTGTTGAATTCAACTAACTATTGCATCTTGATTTTCTTTCCTTTTTGGTGAACTAACTGCGGCATGTGGTTATGTGAAAAATTTCTTTGTAGGTGTGGGATGTCCTTACTAATGAAGAGTTGCATCGATTGTATGGTCCATTGAGAACAAGGAAGTAGCTGCAAAAGCCGTTGTTAAAGCAGCCAGTGCCAGCATGGAAACATGATTACCCTTCTTCAAAAATGGACGACATCACAGTTGTGTGTTTGTTCTTGCAAGTACCGTTTTTATGTTCAAAAATGTATTTGAAGAGATTGTACAGTCGAAAACTAGAATAATAGAAATGTTTGAACACTACTCATAATCAGGCTTCTGGTCGATAACAACTGTTTCTGTATTTCATTTTACATATATTGACTTCTGTAAATTTTGTATCTTTATATGTACAATAAAACACAATATTAGATAGTTAAGTTGTTCTCAATAATAATCTGAGGAACATTACCAGAGCTCCCATAACCTGTAATAAAAAGTCAGTCTTCCTGGGTAGCAGCACTTTGGAGTAGATTAAAATTGGAGTCATCAAAAAAGTTGCAAGAGAGATTTGCAATGGAAGTCATGAAGCCAGCTACCCTTTCATTTTTCGTGTCAAAATCGTGATTTTGTGCAATGTGAAACTGCCACGTGGCGAAATATCGGTGTTAAACTGCCACATGTCAAAAAGTTAAACTGCCATGTCAAATTCTTGATTGGGTCAAACTGCCACGTGTCAAATTCTTCAATCAAACTGCCACGTGTCAAAATCCTGTGAAATTAGAGGACATGTTATGTATTTTTACAAAAGATGTGGATATATTTATACAACTTTAATCAACACCGTTCATTCATGGAGGCTGCCACGTGTCGAAATCAGGAATAAAGGGTAATTTTGTCAAAAGACTCACATGTGTAAACACACATGTGTGTCTAGTTTGACCACTTAACACCTTATGGATGGAAAATGTGCCGGCGGGGCATTTTCTCATAATTTTAATTTTGCAGGGTATTTTTCCAACCGGGCATGTATTTTTGAGGCATTTTTTCAATTATCCCCTAAATATTTGTATTTCACTATTTCAGTAAAATTAATGATGACATTTAAAACAAATGGAAACAATATAAAAACTAAAGGAAAAATGTGTACGAGGTGTGTCAAACATGCGTCTAAAGCATGTCCAAACTAAAAGCGCATGGGACGTGGTCGTAGGTGCTTTTAACACGCGTTTCGTCTGCATCCTGTGTTTGATGCATACACCAGATTAAAATTATCGTGTCAGTGCTACCCAGTTGCTAGGGACGGAACTAAAACTTATATACTATGAGGTTGAATAAAAAACTTAAAAAGTTCATAAATTTTTTGAACCCATTACGAACCAAGACTTGTATACTATGAGGTTGAATAAAAACCTTTAAATATTCATAAAAATTTTAAACTCATCACTCATATAAATTTTATTTTATTACTAAAATTTGTACCAACATGATATTAGAATCACATAAAATCTAAGTATTTTCTTACTAGAATTCAAAATTCAGTGGATGCAAGTCCTTCCCTATGTCCCTGCCAGCCGTGGATATTTGATGTTTACAATCTGATCATCCAATTGCAAGATCTGGACTTTCATAGTGTAGGCGCACGTTAGCTTGTTTAGATCCAGCATGTGCAGTGGTAAAACTAGAAATTGAGTATGGGAGGGGCTTGAAAGCTAATTAGGCATGAAAAATGTTTTACACCGAGTTTAAACCTATATTTTAGGCATGCTTTCTCAACCAATTGAAAATATATAATAAAATCATAGAATTTTTGGGCTTTGGGGGTGGCTAGCTGAAGTCAGCCCATAAACGGCAGATTACAATCTAAGTCATAACACTATGCATAAATTAATAATTTAGAATCATCTTTTGATATGAAAATTTTATTTTTTTTATCATGTTTGTTCAGAAATTAAAAATCGATATCTTGATTAATAAATGAAGGCTGGATAAAAAGATGATTAGTTTAAATATAGCTAAATAAATAAAATAATTAATTTAGAAAATATGACTATAGTAAATTCTAGGCACGAAAGTAAGGATCTGGTTAGAACCTATCAAAGTATAAATAGTTCAAAAAATTTATTTACACATTTATGTTTCAGTTTGATATATATAGGGAAGCTGTTTTCGTGTTACTTATGATTAAAAGTATACGGGCATGGAAGTGAAAGAGAATTTGTCTTGTATAAAGTTTCCACCACTGAAAAGCCAAGTCCCTCCAACAAATAGCATCAATAAATAATTTTTACATTTTTCTCCGCTCCGGTCCTACACCTGGTTCGGTCGTACTCCAAAGAGAAAAAAAGCTAATCCATGAATTGATAGTTGTGATTCTTGTGAAACAAGTATGCATGGTTGTGAATCACCCACCACAATCTGCACTTATTTTTGTTTGTTTTGACTGGATCCATTTTGGGTGCACTGTTTCACTTTTACTGAATTCACATCACACGTCCATATCGATTTGTAGATCCGCATCAAAGAATCACCATCCTTAATTTTCTAGATTTTGTACATTGCGAGTCTTTATTTTTGTCGATTTTGTGACTTTACTTCCCTTTATTTCCACTTCACGTAAATATATATACTTTCCGTAAATTGTTTCTCATATGAGCTCTCCCATTTATGATATACTTGTAAACTGTGGAATGTGGATACACGGACACCTAAGAGTATTTTAGTTAAGGATGAAAATATTGTTTTTTTATAAGTAGAATTTTAAACTCCTATTTAATATAAATTCATCTCCAACATTTAGATCCTACAAACTAAATATGAATGTCTTCGACAAAGTCATAACTGTGCTTTTCCTTAAATCTTCATAATTAAAATTAAACGGTTAAGATTTTATCAAATAAGATAATTAAATGTTTAAATCACATACTATTGAAGACAGTTTATTAGTTATGGGTTCTTGTATTTACTACATGCATAAAACCTACTAAATAAAGGTTTTAATAAGACCTCCACATAAAATTTTTTACACCCTGGAGATGCTCTAATAGATCTTATTAATATTTCTCCCTAAGTTTAGGGCAATCCGTTTTTTTCGCCTATCCAATTTTGCTTCCACCTAGGCGTGGGGATAAGGGGTGCCTTAACAGGGTGAAATTACTAAATCACCCTCACTAGTTAAAATTACATTTATGTCCTTATCCCTAATACTTCCAATCTATTTCTATTCCCACAAAACCAATTAAGAATTAGAATCTTTTTTTTTTTTTCAAATCAATTATATTTTATTTTTATTTGAAAATTGTCAAAATTTAAGAATTTTTTTGGGTTCAAGAACAATCTGCTAATAAGGCACTCACATGACGACCGATTGTTATTGATGTTCTTCGTGAATAAAGAACATCAACCGTGAATTGGTGGATGATCATGCCCTTGCAAGCGGATTCTGGGTTGATGTTCTTCATTGACGAAGAACATGAGGAACCGGCGTATATGGGTGTTCATATCAACCGATTTTAAAAAATCACACTCTAAAATCGGTCGATATTAATCCATAATCAGCTTATGAGGGCATCAACATCCACCGATTTTTTGGTTGATATTCTTACAAAACAAAATCATTTTTTTTTATTTTATGTTTTAACTATTTATTAACAACAATCAATTTCACAACTAACACGATAATTAAATATATTAATTAATCATTAACATAAATAGTTGAATAAATATGTTTTGATTTTATTTCATAATGATCCTATTTTAGTTTTAATGGTAGACCTAAAATAAAACAGACATAAAACTAACCAAATTAACAATATGTAAAATATAAATTTTTTACTTTATTTTATGAGATACTCTTTTTCAGCTTTGATAGACAAAATCAATCGTGTATAGGACCCTATCGACTGAAGAAAAATCTTCAAGAAATCATTTATTGATGTTAAAGGGTGGAAACTGATACAAATATAGCCACAGCACATTTAATTCATCTTTGTCTCATTATAAACCAGGACAAATCTTCTGCTATCTTCCGTCAGAGACCGACATATCGTCTGCATTAAACAAGAAAGCAATAATTTCTCCCTAAAACTGAAGCACTAATGTGTAATCAATTTAGCTCCAATAAGCAATTAACTGCGTCTAATTGCTTGAAAGATTAAAAGTTGATAATGTATTAATACTTGTTAACGTACATCATCCTTCATTAAGTACTGATCTTGTTCTTCCCCTAACATACGCCACAAATTGTTATCAAGGTAGCTATTCCAGTAATGGTCAGTGTCGCCAACATTACCGCCTTCTTCTGACTTTTGATCACCATCAAAACTACAGTAGTAAGCATGACTACCGCCATCATTACCCGTTTTGAAAATCCCTTCCTCAACGTCAAAGGTTGGGGTAGGTTCTAATTCAATTGAGGCAATATTACCAGAAGTAATTCCCTTCTTCTTCTTTGGCTTCTTCTTCATTGGCTTCTTCTTCTTCTTCTTCAAATCTTCTTCTTCCGATTCACCAAACAAGAAATTTTTCAACCAATGAGTACTATCATCCCGAATGCGCTGCAGGTCGTTTGCCGGAGAGCACTGATCATGATGATTGTCGACTAATAATGGCAGATCACATTTTGTTATATTTTTATTAACAACTTGTGAATCATTAGGGAATTCAGCCGTTGCAGTAATGTTGTCGTTATTAGGAACCATCCCTGTTAGTAAATAAAAGAAGCATGACACGTGGAAGAAGATCGAGAT
>JAJJMC010007665.1:2570176-2603604 GCA_023531435.1 Papaver californicum
TATCCAAGAGTTTGATTGGTTGTTTAACAAAAAGGAATTTTTGGCATTAACACTTATGATGAGATCAACTTCATCTGGTTCAAACTCTCCCCTTTTAATGTTCGGTTTTGGATAGTTCAACCACCTCAATCTACAGCTTTTTCGACATCGATTTAGCCCTGTAAGAAGTTTATCAAATATGCACAAATTCTATTAAATTTGTACGTAGCAGCAAGCTACTTAACTAAGCTTAATTGCTATCGGTAAGACGTAAAAAGCAACATAAGTAATTAACCTGCTCTAAGAGGAACTTGACGCCATTTTCCTTCACCGTACTTTATGATACATATCCTAAGAAGTAGATCTTCTTCTTCTGCCCAGGCTCCTTTTCTCAAACCTTTTTCTGAAGATACAATTAAAGAACTCCCCATATTTGGATAATGGTGCAACAAATGTAAGTTTTCTATTAGTATTGAAAGTCTATGGCCTCAACCTGATGATGATATATTTATAGCATGTTGCTAGGTTCCCATCAGAAAAAACAAAAGCATCTAGGTATCAAAAAGTACGTACAGTAGTAAATTCAAACAAACGAAATCTCGCATGTGACGAATGGTAGATTGGTTCACGGCTACTTTAGATACTATGTAGTAACCAACGTGCAAATCTTGAAACCACACGTACATTCACTATTTACCATAAGATACTGTATATTCACTCTATTAGCTACCGGTCTTCAATCATAAATACGCCCATACGTAAGTTTGAATCTACGTTGGTAAGGTCATTAATCGTACCTTATCATGCGCCCATAAATATAGTCCCTCTCCCTAAGAGCATCTCCAATCATCGATCAAATTGACGATCAAAGATTACATTTGATCGATGATCGGTGAAAAACAGCCATAGCCGTGCGATTATATTTGGGTTATAATCGTTGAAAATCACTGTTCAGGATTAAAAGAAGTCGCTAATCGTCGACTAAAAATTATAGTCGAGCGAAACACTACCGTCTCGCTTGTGAATAAACGACGGCCCAAGATTTCGCTTAAAAACACGGGCGTTGTGCTGGGATACCGTCTCAACTGGGCGAAGAGTTAGGGTACCGTCTCGACATGGGCGAAAATCTGGGGTACCGTCTCGAATTGGGCGAAGTGCTGGGGTACCGTCTCGACTTGGGCGAAGTGCTGGGGTACCGTCACACTAGGGTACCGTTTCGAATTGGGCGGAAAGCTAGGGTACCGTCTCGACTTGGGCGAAGTGCTGGGGTACCGTCTCGACTTGGGCGAAGACTTGGAATTTCGCTCCACGTCAGGCCGTACACTATCACACCGTCTGGAGCAAGCGAGGTAGTAGGAGTTCGTCCGTCTTCTCAAGCGTTGCGCTAACACTTCGCCAAACATAAACGTGACCCCAGCCTTTCGCTTGACTACTCATGGCTGTTCTTGCAGCGTATCAAAGATCAAATTTTTTGATCTTTAGTCTTTAATTTTGATCGCGCCGCTGGAGTTGCCCTAAAGTCTATATGTGTACGAAAATGACACGCAGAATGCAACCGAGTAGCTAGCGGTGCTACCGATTTGTTCACTATCGGAGCAATTCCAATAGTAGGTTCTATTTTTAAGCATTTTGCTCTCCATAACTCTAAATGGCATGAAAAATCAGGTTTTCCTTTCACAAAAAAAAAAACTATTTAATTTTATTTTGCATTAAAAAAATAAAAATAAAATAATAATCTCTTTTAGTTTTCTGTATTTTAAACTGATATCGAAGGCTTAATGTGGAAACACAAATCACTTGTCCTCGGTTGATGTTTTTGGAAAACTGGAAAAGATGCATCTCTTGTGTCTTCCTTAACCTAATGGTCCTAGCATCACCATTAAGAATACGAACAGTACTAATTTAGAAAACGTGCCGGGTCATGACACGTACTATATATGGCTACAGAGGTACCTATTCTAAATGCCGACTTCTTTGTTGCTTATGTATAGCTATGTGTCGTGCATTCATGTTTTACCATGAAAATGCAATTCATTAAAAGACAAACAAATATGAAGCAAGGGCCTCTTCTATCAGATCAATCCCGATTGTTGAGTTACCCTCCACTTTCTAGCAAATTAGTTTAGCCTTTTTTTCCGCTGGCAGGTTTGTCGATTGTTCCCTTCCCTATCCTTTTTACATAGATTTGCGACTTCACAAAAACGACCATTCAAATATCCTTTGCTCCAATATTTACGTTCTGTAAAAATTTAGAAATCCAGGGATCTGGCCATGTGTATAGAGCGTACTTAATTGATAATGTACTGAGGTTGTTAATATGGGCAAGCTGCTAGCCTAATCTAATCCACTGTTCCAACAGGAATTAATTAGTGACTTTTTTATGCCTCCATAGCTAACTCCTGAATCTAGAGTAATTTATACTGGATTTTGAGAGTGAGATATATGAATTATCACTGACCAAGCAAATAAGAAGAGATGAACTTCTCCAATTCATCACTAATCAAGCACTAAATTTATACCGTGTTGTTGTCTCTATATATGTTCTTATATTCTCCTTCCCTTTTTGGTCTTCCTCATATGTCTTTATGTAATTTTATGCTTCCTCGACATCTCGTTACGAATTCCATCCTCGACAATCACAATTCTAGCTCTTATTCTCTAACATGATTACATCCTGCTAGCTGGCCATCACAAAAGCCTTCAATGCTTTTTTTTCTTCTTCTTTTGATTGGTAGCCATCACAGAAGCCTTCTTCTGAAGTAAAGTTCTTCATTTGATAAGCGAGGATCAAGAAGCACAAATAGAGAAGCAGTTGAGGTAAGAATTAGGTTTGCACCGGGTTGTTGGAGGGATCGTCCCCGACATCTGTTTAGGCATCGTAATATATATCTATGCTATAATACGTTACAGTGATGGCTGTGGATATTTCATAATTGAGACTCTGATAGTGTGCGTGAACGTTAGCTCGTTCATGGTAAGCATATGATTATGCATCGAACGTTAGTGATGATTCTGCCTTGGAAGTCATGGCAGATCCCATCACTATGCATGAATTAATTGCTTATTAATTTAAAGCTAAATTGATTTACACACAAGTGATTCAATTTGAAAGGAAGTTGGTTTCTTTCTTAACTTCCATGTGACTTATGATAAAAGTACGTGGTGTGTCTCATGGTCACGGGAATATTAATGTTTGAATCAGCTTCCTCTCGGTTAATCGCCAAGTCCTTCCAACTAAACATCAATAAATGATTTCTAAACATATTTCTCCTATCCGGTTCTACTGATGATTTAATTCGAGAGAGAAAGCTAACTCCTTACTCCATGAAGGTGATAGTTGTGAATCTTGTGATCCGGTCCTATGGCTGTGAATCACGCACCACAGCCACAAATATTTTGTTTTCTTTGACTGGATACCTTTTGGATGCATTTATTGTAATCGTTATAGCTCAATAAAATTAGTATTTTCTATCTAATCATAATTTTAATTAAAATATTTTTTTAAAAAAATAATGAAACATTTATTATAAAGTAATTATTATTTTATTATTTATGATTGGAATTAAGGTAAAAAAATTTCAATATATAATTAAAGAAAATAAAATTGAAAAAAATAAAAAAGCTAAATCAAAATTATTTTAGTTTATCCTTTTTTTCGGACGAAACAAATTAGTTAAAGTACTCACTGACAAATGTTTTAAATTAAAATTTTAAATTAAAAATAATACTAATAAAAAAATACAGGGTTAGAAATTTATTTTAGTTTAATATTTAAGTTCAATCTTTAATCTAAAAAATAAAGTAAATTAATATTAGAAAAATTATTTGATAAATCTTAGAGTTTATCCCATCAATTTCTTTTTATCTAAAAAGAAAACAAACCTTCTAATTTTATTTTTATTTTTGAAAATATTATAATTAAGGCTATGACTAGATATTATATATATTGTTTACCATTTTTAGAATTAAAATCAAACTAATTTTTTTTTGAAATAGTTAATTTAAGAGTCAACGGTTGTTTCTAACAAATCAACTATATTAGTTTATTTTGTGCATGCTCTTTAAATGAGTGTGCACAAAATTAATCCCTTCAACCATGCTATTTGAATAATTCTTTCGTAACCAGTTTAGAAAGCTAATTTTTTTCACAGCTAGCATAAAACTAGCTCCATACATTGTTACTAGGTGGTGAAAGATAATTTTAAAATTTAACTTCTCTAATTTTTGGTTGTTCTTCTTCAATTTTTACGTTTACTCTTTCTCTCTTCACTATTGTTTAATTTTTCTCAAACTTTATCTCCATTATATCATTTGTTCAACTGAATATCGAAATCTCTAATTTCCTATTTTTCTTTAAATATCACCTCCTCTATCTTCAAATTAAAAAGTACTCATTGCTTGTTGAAAATAATCCATAAATTCTTACTAACACCTCTTGAATCTCCAATAAATTGCCATTTTCCTCCAATTTTTTGGTTTCGTTTGAAACATATTGAAAATCCTTTTATTCTTCTTTTCTTTTATCATTCAGGATAGAAAAAAATAAAAATAAAAAAATTCATTTTTTACGAATATTCGCTTTGGCTTCGATCTACACCTTGAAAGTATAATCGTTTCTATTTCTTTAAAATAATTAAAGCATTTCCTTCAAATTGAGGAAACAACCTCTAGAGACCTTAAATTGTGGTAATCCTGATTTTTTGTAGCCCTAATGGGTTTACTTTAAATTCTTCGGTTAAAAAAATAATACCATATTTATGGAAAAGCAAAATCCGGTGAATTCTATCTATATATCATTAAGCAAAACAAAAATTATTACGAACCGGAATATTTCGCTTCTAACGGGTTGGTGCTCGACCCGTTTGGTAAGATTCGCCTTCACGATACGCTAATAAAGGAAGTTACCAACGTTTGATATATATTTCATTTTCAAAGTGATTATTCATCGTTTCCTCCAACATGCAAAAAATTTATTTCAAGAATTCGTCAATTAAACTGTGTTACAGTTTCATATACCACTGTTTATATTTATCGGAACCAAACATATAATAAGAATTACCTCAATAGGTAATAATCATCTCTTTTTGCACTGATGATATCAATCACCTTATATAGACGACAATCATAAAGGGAACACCAAGGTTTGGATATATATTAATATCCTACTGAACAGAAATCTCATTGATCCGAGGGTCATGTCATTGTCATGGTTGGTGAAACCAATCCTTGTCCCAGACGGTTTACCACAGGTATCCATGGTCTCACGCACTGAGATGCCAATTAAGGACTTACAACAATCCGTCCTAGATATATGAGGGTCCCCGACCAATGTTAGGGTTGTTACGGGAATTCAAACTACCATCACAAACGAACATCCGCAGGTAGTCACTGTCCCAGACAGTGGGATGCCAATTATGGCCTAGTGGATGGTATGAACTTCCTAGTAGTTAACCATCCCTCGATAGATGATATGAAGTGCCTCCAAATAAAAAAATTTATCTCTAAGTATAGTTAGATGATATGAAATGGAAAGCAGTAACCATATCTTCATTTCCCATTAGATGATATGAACAACCTCGAAAAGGTCACAACATCTCTCAGTAGGTATTATAAACAACCAAGAGAAAGACTGCAACTACCTCGATGAAATTGCAATCATCTTAGAATGGATGGTACGAACAACCAAGCAACAACCATCCCATTTTAAATAACATGAACAATCTTGTGATATATGTTAGAAAAAAAATTAAGTGGCTGCTTACATACCCCTAAAAGGGATCAAACACGATTGTAGTTCATCATCCATTCGTTTGGATAGTATGAACTATCTATAATTATAACAACTATCTCTTTCAGATGATATGAACTACTTTGTTTAAATAGTAATCATCCCTCATGTTACGCCAAGTCCTACTCAATGTATGAAATACTGCAACATTAAAATGATTCAATGATCATATCCAACAAATTTTAATCAAGTAAACCAACCAAATAAAGTGTACAACTATAATATTGTGGTAACACCGTCGAATACAAGACTAGTAGTTTGCTCATACACAAAGAAGTATTTTATGTAAAAAGCACTAACCATCTCATACCAATTGGCAATATTGTTGGGAGCGATGTTGTTATACCAGGTGTATGCTTTCCCTATGAGATATTTTGAGAAATTTCTGAGACAAAGTATATGATTATATAAATGGTCTCCTAGTGACTCCAAAAATCAGGAACATGCACACGAGCATTTCCAGTCCCATCCCAGAGTGAGAACAGATGGGAGGAATATCCCCTTGGAAGAGGAATCCTTTGAATTTCGAGAGGATAGGGAGGCTGGCATTGATGGACTGTGGTTGAGCTCTACTTTCCACGATTTTGCAGGAGTCGTTCTAAATCTTCACGAGTGATGAAGTTGGAATGTTGATTTCTTTCTTGTTCGTGCTCAACAAGAATGAGTCCCATCGTCATCTTAGATGTGAACTCTCGATGTGCTAGCATCTTAGTTTTGGAAACATTTCCGGTTTGCTTCATTTGGCGTTGACGCTGCTTCGATGACAACTGCACTGTGATGGTTCTGAGGAAGGTGAGTACCTCTTTCTGAGTGGTGGCTATATCTTCTTGTATCTTAGCCAGAATCTTGCATCCACTATACCATATTGTCCGATTTGAGACATATTTTTTTTTTTTGGTTTGAGACACATATAAATGTCTTTAGTGCTTCCACGCATATAAATGTCTCAAATCAATAAAATATGTTGCTTTAATTCCTAATTAATTAAGAGACGTTTATGATACGCGTATATGTGTCTCAAAGTATGGCATAGTTGTAAAATTTTTAATCTTTTAGACCTTATAGTAAGTGTAATAATTAGTTTTTATATCTGATTTTTAATTTTAATTTTCCGTTTTACTTAAATTTCATTCCCCCTAAAAATTCCGTTTTATCCCCAAATTTCTAATTCTTTAATCTCTCTCACCCTAACCCCCCCCCCCCCCCCCAAATTTCCCTCTCAATCTCTATCGCACAACATTTTATTTCAAATATTCCCCAATATATTTTAGGGTTTTTCCAAACAAAAGTGCCTTAATTTCGGTACTTCCAAAATACATGTCTGTGAGTTTTTTATGTGTAAAAAAAGAACAACTTGGTTTCTATTTCATCTTTCTTTTCCCAGGTGCGCCTCTCTTTTCTTCACTGAGTAATGCCTCTTTTCATACCATAAATCAAAAACAGATTCGTACTTAAATTGACCAGAAATCTCCTTCTTCGTAGATGCCTTTAAGCCTGTTAGAACTCAGATCTATTCTTCTTCTTCTAATTCCCAACCCTAAATGGACCAGAAATCGTCCTAAGCATATTACCAGAAATCGATCAGTATCCGTTTTTACAGAGTTTGAGTAACTTAAACTAAAGTATGAAACCCATTTTACATATTTTATATATGCTGATTTATAAACCCTAGATATTGATTTTTAACTTTTGATTTTGAAATCACATAAGAAGATTGAGGTATTATTCCTTGGAGATTCAGGTATAAAACCCTAACCTTATTAAATTTTTTTGGTTTTTAGTTATGATTTGAGCTTATTCTGTGAATAATATAGCTCGTATGGTATTTTTCTCTCTAGATTTTACAATTTATGTGCTTGTTTAGTTGATTTCATGGAGTTTTAAAGCATGGGTTTCAATTTTATGAAGTGAAAATTTCAATTTTAGTCATGTCTCTGAAGGGTATGAATATTTAATTTTGATTTTAAATTTGGTTCAACTGATAATGGTAGTAATAGTGTGATGGTATCTGTATTGATTATTTCTTATTTGTGTTTTCATTGAAGATTCTGAGTCTTGGTTGTTTATGAGAGGAAAGAGGGGTTAGTTTCAACTGAATATTGTTATAAAATATTTTTTGAAAATGAAAACTGGTGTTTCTATTTTAGTTGTCCATGGAAGATGATATGTGTGTTGATAAAATTGGGTTTTCAGGTATTATTTTGCTATAACTACTGTCCTTTTGTTATATGAAAGTTGATTTTATTTTGGTCTTGTGCCTAGTTAGCAATTCGTAATTCGGCAAACGTATCGTACGGTAAACGTACGAGTATTATTCGGATTCGTAAAAGTCAAATTCGGTTAAAAATCCGGTCAACGGTTTATGAGTCGGGGATAGTTCGGAATAGCATACATACGTGTATAATTCGTTTCAAATATATGAATTCGGCACACAAAATTCAACATATATTAAATATAAAAAAATAATTAAATATTAAAAAAATATGCATATAGTGATTGGATTGTTTGATTTTTGTACTTAAAATAGTATCTATATTAAATATGAGCTATGCTAACAACAAATAAACTACCGATTCAGTGGAGTAGAATACCTTAAAATGAGAAAGAGAAAGACGTTGGAAGTTTGATTCTCACCGTAACTAATCTTTGAAAAAGAAAAAAAAAGAAGGAAGGGACTGTTGGACTTTTAAAAATGCTATAAAACTAAGCCCATTAGTTACTTGAGACAAATGGTTCGGAGGCTAACGGGCCGAATTAAAACGTTTGGATTTAATACGGTACTTAAAAAACGCGAAAGAGGAGGTTAAAGTTGAAGACACCATTTGTTAAATAAGGTATCATCTTCATGTCATTATGAGGATGAGGATTGTCATGATGAAGAATTGAAATGCATAGTCATAATGATTATTAGATTTTTACACCAATTGAGCTTCATGAAAATAATGATGTTTCTAGTTCCAATCCTAATAATATTGATAATTATTTACCTATTCAACAAGAAAATGATTTAACTAGAGATACCATTGTTATAGACAGTGAAATATTTTCTTATTATTATAAAGACGATGATGTCTTAGAGGAACGAGTTTGTCCTGAGACTAGGAATTTAGAGTCTAACAATTCAAAAATAATAGTTTCTGATGAAGATGATAGACTCATAGAGGTTTTAAATATGAGTGAGGATGTTGTCATAAACTGTAGGACTATTCGTGATCCTTTATAAAGAATCGTGTTTAATAATCCATTATATGATTGTGATGAACCTCTTGGGGTCACTGATATAAAAGAAGAGGCTTTTAGGAACACCTTGTATAACCCATTGTATGGTTTTGATGATGATTTTCTTTTGGATCATTTGGGTAACCAGTCCCTAGAAGAATCTGAGCATAGTTCCGACCTTAAAGACATTAGAACCCAAGCAATAGTTTTTGGTCCATCTGAGAGTAATGCCCACTCTAAGTTTGGGGGTACCGATGATTCTTGTGATTTTCAAGTATCCCTGCTTAAAGCCCCTCACTTGGGACTTGACATATGTGCCTCTACCATTTTACGACATTATGTTCATACACTTTTCCCCGAGCCTGATTATGTCTAAAAAGAAATTCAGTCGTTAGAAACCCGTCATCATGTTGATGCAGTTCACCCGGGCTATGATACCATAATTGACTTTGTTGTCCCACCATAATTTTATTTACCAAATGTGGAAACATATGAATTTCAAATGTGTCAGATATTAAATTTTGTTAAACCTAATTATTTTAGGAAATCTGAATCGACACATTTTCATGAGAATAACCACCACTCTACTATTATCCATTGTGGTCAACTTTGTTAGTCAAACCCGGTTGACTTTAAGGATCCACAATTACTTCGATTATTGTTACATGATTCGTAAGTTGTGACTAATCCTTTCTTGGTCTGGATAAAGACTTTAAACTTAGCGCTCTATGGGAGGAAACCCATATGCTTTTGGTACACGGTGCAAAAGACATTATTGTAATATCTTTCCTTATCTCTTTTACTTAGTTTATGCTTTTATTCATTTATCTTTAGAACATCGAGGACTATGTTCAATTTAAGTTTGGGGGTAAGGGAGAAATTTTTTAAAATTTTAGTTGTGCCAAAAAAAACTCCAAAGAAACTTGTGAACAATTCAGGATGATACTAACCATTCTAGGTAGATGGAAAAAAAATCCTTGTCTATAGGAATTGGTGTGCCCATCTAAATGGTTTATTCATAAAAGGACATAGCTCAGGTGTTAGAAATAACATGATAGTCGTCACCATATCTCGGAGTCATCACCATATCACGTTTTCTTTTTATTTTTGTAACTTTTTGTGTTTCTCTAAGTGATTTGGTGGGGCACTAGTATCGCCTTGTTGTTATCGCTTGGATGAAATAGAGTGATTGAGATCAAACCCCATTATTTTAATTGAACTTGACCAATGATACTTGGATAGCAATATGTATGTGTTATCCATGTCTCTGTCGCCTAAGCAAGCGTGAAATGCAGGATCCATGGGAACTATCATGTAATCTGCTGACAAGGAGCATGCGCTTAGATTCAACAGATCTAATCATGTTGTTGAAAAAAAGAATAATAATAAAAATAAAAATTAATTATATATATTCAATAAATCGACCGTTGGGGCCCTTGTATATATCAGCTGAGTTGATACTAGAATTAGGATTCAGTCCAGTGGGTATGTATCTCAATCCATTAGGGTTCATCTTGGAACAATGTTCATTCAGGTATTCTTGGAAACACCGTTCACCTTAGTCAAGATGCGAACATTTCTATCTCCATATCCATATTCATGTGATCGTGGTTTGTTAGATTCCGATTATGGTGGTCCATTGTACGACTTTCTGAGTAATGCTTTGTTTTCTTATATATGAATTTTAGTACGCTTGAGGAATTTGCACACAACTAAAAATCCTCAAATCAAATAAAAGATTTCTCGTGAATATTTGAGAAGAAAACAGATTGATGAAAACAACGAGAAAAGGAAAGATTATACTCGAGTATTATTCTTTGTAATAAAGGAGATAAAATCTCCTAAAAGATTTGATTTATCAAGAAGAAACTGATCGAGATAAGGAAACAGAGTTAATCACCGAGAAGGAAAAAAAGATTTTATCCCGAGAATATATTGCATTAAAAGATGTTTGATTGGAAGGTTTTTGGAGAAGATTTGGTTGGTGTGGTATCTAAAGGAGTCAAAAGAGAAGAATTGGGGGAGGTTGGCTTCGGCCAGATTAAGCTACAGAAACAATCTAGAAAAGTTAGGGTTCTTACGCCTGAAGAGGAAGAAGAAGAAGAAGAAAAGTAACTTACAAACTGTCATTAGAAAGTGTTGTCTTTTCTTTTAAAATCAATAGCTTCTGCGACAGTTTCAGTTATAGTGAAAACGACGGTTCCGGTTTTAAATCAAACAGAAGGCGTCGTGGATTCGTTTATTAATTCAATACTTTTAGCTCTTCAGCGAGGAAACTGATTTGTTCTTTTTTTAACTGCGCCTAAAATTGGTCGTTGATTCATTAAAACTCTTTGTAAAGATTTTTCTTAATGAATATATTGATTGATTGTTTTTCTTCCATTCTTTTTGCCATAAGTAGATAGAACCCTCATCAGGGATTAGAGATGAAGTCCTATTGTGTTTGCAAGTATGTTGTGATCATTTTTTTTATATACCAATTCTCTTAGTCCTATTTTCTTGTTTAATCATGATAGTGATTTATTCATGTGTCCTAATGCTTTATTAATGTGATACATTTTTTTCTCCCAGAGAATAACATATTATAGTGGAGAAAATCACTAGTATTTTGAGAAATAAAAATTAAATTAAAATGATCTATTTTTCAAGACGTAAATAATTGTCCTAAGCCATCCTGAGAATGGTTGCACACATCTAGTACGCATAGTGGTGATGAAATCTTGAGTCCTAGGTCTTCATTCATTTGTTTATAAATTATAGTATTTTAAGCATTTTAATTTTAGAATATAATCAACCAATCAATTTGTTATTAGCACATCAATTAATTAAAAGTTGAAAATTACGATTCTAAAATCCTTGTAGAACAAACCCTATTTACATATTGTCTCATCGACAATCATACTCTTGCGGTACAATAAAAAAATCACATCAATAGTAAAACTCAAAGTATCGTTATTATTGTTAAGTAAGTGGTAATGATGACTTATTTGGTCAATCTGTTGAGGATTGATAAGAATTAAGTTTTATTAGACTGTTGGGCTTAGCAAAGGATAAAAAATATATTAATCCATAGAGAGTAGGGACTGTCAGTGTTTACGAGTCATTGATATCTATCATGTCCTTGTGAGCATTAAGTGGTATGGAACATCTTGTGATGCCACTAATGGTGGATGATGCCAAACATTGACAGTTGGCGAGCTAGGAACCTGCCAGCAGTGGGAGAACTCCATGGCATCAATGTAAAGTTATGAGTAACCACGAGCGAATAGAAAAGCACAGGCACAGTAATGGCCTGATATTGATGCCCCAAAGGCATAAAAATTGTCATTGGCGCACAGGTATCCTCAGACTGTCTAAAATTAGTTATGATTAATCATATTTATTATTGACATCAACTCAATGATGGTGAAATGAATGGGTATCACCTTATGGATGATGCCTAGCATTTCTTAGCAGATGGTTCAAGCTCGTTTCATTATTTTACGGATGCTGCACGCTCATGATATGTTAGCAATATAATTTCATGGAACCTTTATGTGAGTGGTACAAGCTAGCGGTATCACTTTGCAGGAGATGGATTTATAGTACAAGCTGATGCATCATCTTGGTCGATGGTTTATAGCAGTGGCATTACTGATCTTTGTATATAGATAATGCCAAGTACCCATTATCTAGATAGAATACTAAATTACTAGTTACTCGTATTTTGGGGCATCGATTGGAGTTATTAGTAGCCAGTGGCATCATGTGAGGTAGCTCAAGCAATAAGCAATGCGCATTGCACGAACAGGGTGAAGAATTTGGTATTGCTCCAAGAAGAAGAAACACTATCCAATGCTATAAGGTACAATGGAGCTGGCATTAGGCTAGCGCTGGAAGTAGGCTAGTGTTGTTAGGTCTTGGCACTAGCAGTAGGCTAGCGCCTCAAATCAGTAGACTAGCGCCAGAGAAGATAGTGTGGTGTTAGCCTAAGTGCTAGCACCCAATGTTCAGTCTGGAGTTGATGGGGCGCTAGCGCTTAGGATAGCGCCAAGTATCATCGAGCACCGAGCATTATCCAGCACCATGCATGTCCGCTCTAATGTCAAGCATGTCCAGCGCCAAACATAGACCAGCGACCATCGTCCAGCGCCAAACATAGGCCAGTGCCATGGATAGGTTATCCGTCCAAAGGTTTAACCATGCATAGGCCTGTCCGTGCGTAGAAATGTCCATCATCGTGCATAGGCTTACGACATTCCTCTTCCGCCATTCGCACTCCTTTTCATGCAAGCATTAAATTAGTATATTTGGTTGAATCACGACAACAAATCCATTAGCACCTGGTGCCAAAAGATTCAGACAGAAAATTATTTTCCGTGGTATAGGTTCAGGTTGTTCTTTGTACTAGTGGACATCCATCTAGGAACATATCATTCATTCGATAATAAGGTAAAAATAGAGGATAATACAAAAGCCTATTCAGAATGGTTAGAGAATTTTGGAAGAATTACAATTAACACAATTGATTTCTCTAAAATTCTAGTGTTTGGAAGAAATTCGATACAGGAGTATTGAGAGCCACACAACTGTGGGTGCGGCTGCTTAAAGGTAAGTGTTTTCCTAAGACCCGCGTGTTTCATAAATATAGGACAAAAAGTACTTATTGGGTATGGAATAACATCTGTAAAGAGTTTGAAGTGGTTAGACAGCATAGTATGTGGTCAATAAGTTTAGATTCTAATGTTAGAGTCTTGACGGATAAATGGTTGCCTGATGTGTCAATTTTTATTAGTAATCACACTAGTCCTCCTACTTTTACAAAGGAATTAATTGCTAAATATGGATGATGTGATTTGAACGAGCTAAGTTTACGAAGGCTGATATAGAGGCTCCAAATTTAATTGAGGGGCTCCTCTAATAAGACGAAATAGGGATATTATGAAGTAAAACACAAAAACTCTTTATCCATAATATTTTCACAATACCCAAACCACCCCTCATTAGTAATCTTAATTACATTAATAGTTAAGATTAATTTAAACTAATCATGATTAATTAAACATAATCTTTTACCTAATCAAATGATTTGATTTTTTTTTTTTTGAATTTGTGTTTTGTGGGAAGAAAAACTTGATAAAATTTAAGAAAATTTTGTCGTTTTTTTTTTAAACCCTAGATTTTGATTCAATCAACCATAGTAGCATTTAGATACCTCTAGATTAAACTCTTGATCTTTTTATGGCTCAAATTAGATGAAATCACGATTTGAAAGTTTGATTTTTTGTGATTCAGAGAAAGTTACGGTTGGGTTTCATGTCGAACCCAACCGTAACACCAAGAACACCGAAGAACACCATTTTTGCCCAGATTTACGGTTGGGTTTTCAACCAAACCCAACCGTAACTAATTTGTTCTTCATATTACGGTTGGGTTATTAAACAAACCCAACCGTAACTTCAAATGTAGGAGATGAAGATTTAATTAAAATTTACGGTTAGGTTTTCAACCAAACCCAACCGTAACTAATCTTCAAACCCCAATTGTAAAATTAGATAAATATATTTTGAGATTTTTTTCATTTCTATCTTGTAGAGAATTGAAAGACGGAGCTAACCCAAAAAAATTAAGGTCAATCAGACATCGTATGAAGGAGTTATGATCAAAACGGTGACATTTTTATTTGTATCCAGGAAGAATTACGATTGGGTTGGGCCAATAAACCCAACCGTAACTCTGAGCATTTTGGACCTCAAGAGGCCAGAGTTACGGTTTAACCTCTAGATGCTAAAATAACATCATTTTTTCTAAATCTATTACTGGTGTGCCTAAAACTAGTAGTTAATCTGTTTACAGTCTGTCTTCTTGTTAGAAGAATTTGGTTTACCCACGCGATTTATTGTCCACCCTTTAATAATGATTTTCTTCAATTGAGTTATTATAGTTGGTTTAGGAAGCCATGGGGCAACTGGAACCAAATGTATATATAGTATGTTGACTTGGGTTATATAAAAATACAAAATTAAGGTTTTGTTTGGTAGTCTTAAGCCAAGCCCTAAATTTAGATTTTTCTGATCAGTTTAGAACCCAATAAAGTCAATAGGATATCAAATACCCCTTGGATGCATATTAGCATCTTATGATTGATAATCTAGTTAAGAATATTGAGATTCATGATATTCAGCTTCTAAATAATTGCCATCAAATGGATGATTCTTCCAGAAAGAAACTGGGGAATTTGCAATTGCAACGGTTAATAGTCTGAATGGTATTACTAATGACTTCCAATTCGATTCAGGTGTCACCTCATGAGCATATTCAGCACAAGCTCTAGCTTTGCATCTAGCAATACTGGATTGGATTAGAAAATCATGGGAAAGAAAGGTGATTTTTTTGTGTGATTATAGAGATGTGGTATCTTTTATAAACAACAAGCCAAATAGATGCTCATGAGAGGTATCTAATATCTCGAAGGAGACGAAGAAATATAATTTTGGTTTTTTCGATTCTGTCAGAAAAAACAGATCTAATTTAAACGAAAAGAAGCAGCATTGGGCCTTGTTTCTCATCTGGCAATGATTTGAAACCCATTGATATTTTAGTGTGTAACTGGGAAAATGAACTTGATATTTGCGTGGATATTACCCAAGTAACACCGTTTACTGGTGGAGGTGCTCAAACCTTCACACCAGGCCATGTTATTGTCAATGCAGTTGCCCGTAAACGAAACAAGTATATAGACAAGTGTAGAGCACATGGAATTGGCTTTTGGGGTTCTAGCCTTTATAAGTCTAGGTGAATTTGGCGAGGATACAGTTATTTTTTGAAAAGATTGAAGAACTATTTAGCTAGCCATGATGTCAATGTAAAAATTAGTAACTTTCTTTTTTATAGAATATGACTTGCCATTAAAAGGAGTTGGAGCTCAACTTGTTGCAAGGCTCCCAACAATTTCTTATTAAATAATTGAAATTTCTTATTAATAAAATGGCATTTCGATAATAATAATAAATGGAATAAAATAAAATAAAATAATTATTATTATTATAATCATCTCGTGGCTAGTTAATAATTCGGCAAACTATTCATGAATTTTAACGAATAATACGGCAGAATTACCCTAACTAAGGTTTCAATATGGGCTCACCGAATAATTCACGTATTATACGTGTTCGTGGATTTTTCGGTTCGTCAGCTGGCCCAACTGTATATTCATCGGTCCAATATTATTCAAGCCCAATTAGTGTTTTTTTTTTTAGTTTTTAAAAGATCTGATGCATGAGATTTAAATCATGAACCTATTGTTTTCTATATATAGTAAACATACATTCAATTAAATCACAAATTATACTCCCAACCCAACCAAAACATATTTTCAAATTAGTTAATACATGGTAAATTTTCAGTACCGAACTCAAATTAGTAAAACGAATTATACACGTACATATGTCTTTCTGAATTATTCCCTAATCACAAACAGTTGAACGAATTTTTAATTAGGTTTGATTTTTACGAATTCCGTATAATACGTTTTGCCGAACTCCGTACTGATAACTAGGATCTCACGTTATTTGTCCGGTGAAACAAGTTCTCTTGTCCGAAAATTTCCATACCTTTGACAACTAGTCCGTATAATTCGTCGACTAGATTAAGATTACAGATCTCTAGGAAAGGTGATAAAAATCAATCAAACCGACACGATCGTACCTGGTCATCCCTCTTTCCACTTTCCATTTACAGAATCAAAAAACCTAAGAAAAGAAAAAAAGAAAGAGAGTGAAGAAGAAGGTATTAATTATCTGATAATAATCTTGTAGAAGATCAGACAAGCTACGACAAAGGAATGGGGTATCTTCAACTTCTAATTCAACGATCAATTGAAGATTCTTCATTTTCTTCTCCAACGATTCAAAATTCTCTTTTTAATAAGAATCTTCTCATTCCTTAATTCAATCAACAACTTCTTCTCAAACCCTTCCCAGGTACAGTTTATCATTTCTGCTAAAACCCAGTTTGGATTTGAGTTTATTTCAGATCTTATTGACTTAAACTTTGAGAAATTGTTTTACTTTGATTAAGGGTTAAGGAGAGTTTGCCCTAGAATTTTTAATGTGAATTCTGGTATGTTGGTTGGTAACTATTAGGTAAAAAGTATCGTGATGGAAGAAAGTACAAGTCAGTTTGATTCATTAGGTGCTGATGAAAATGAGATATTTGGAGCTGTGGCTGAAGCTGAATGTGAAGCTGTAGCTGTAGCTGAAGCTGAATGTGGAGTAGCACTAGGAGTAGATAAGGATTTAAGTCGTACTCATGATACTGCTACTGATAATAATGCTCATAATGATATTCATAGTCATGATACTACTGATAATACTACTCATGATCATATTCACAATCACGAAGAAGCGACAACATCATCTACTTGTTTTACTAAACCATTTGTTGGGATGGAATTTGAAACACTGCATAAGGCATTTCTTTTCTATAATGAGTATGCTGCTATTGTGGGTTTTAGTGTTAGAAAAGATAAGACCCGTAAATCAAATATTGATGGGTCGTATCTGTTTCGGCGGTTCTGTTGTTCTAAGGAAGGTTATCCGCGGAAAAGCCTTGAGAATGGTGGTAATGTGATTAATAGTAACAACGGTATAGGAATGCAAGTGAAAGATGGTATGCTGGTGAAAATAGAGGCGGGACGGATTCAGCCAGTTCCAAGGGTTGGTCGAAGTGAGAAGTTAGATATGAAGAGAAGGGCGGAAATTCAGCAGAGAATGAGGGTAGGTTGTAATGCTAGGTTAGACGTGAAAAGAACAACTGACGGAAGATGGATTGTACAGAAATTTGTCGAAGAACATAACCATGAATGTGTTAGTCTGGATGAAACTCATTTGTTGAGGTCTCATAGAAGCAGACGAGCTGCTAGAGTACTGCTTGACAGAAATGGACTTGATGAACTTCCTACGTCGGAAGAACGTATAATCAATGAAGTTCCGAAACCATCTGTTGGAATGGAGTTTGAGTCTCCTCATAAAGCATATCTCTTTTACAACGCATATGCCAGGACTCTCGGTTTCGTTGTACGTAAAGATAAAACGCGTAGATCAAATATTGATGGTTCGCTTCTATTTCGTCGACTTTGTTGTTCTAAGGAAGGTTATCGTAGGAAAAATTGTGAAAATGATGACAATGACAGGAAACAAATGATAGGTGGTGTCGTTGTGAAGGTGAGGACACGAATTTTACCAGTTACAAGAGTAGGTTGCAATGCAAAATTAGAAGTTAAAAAATGTACCGATGGTAAGTGGGTTGTCCAAAAATTTATCGAGGAGCATAATCACGAACTTGATCGTTTAGGTGACACACTTTTGTTCAAGACACATAAACTTGATGAACCAGACCAGGAGGAGCTACCCGATCCTATGACAGATGGCAGTGCAAGACCTAAAAAAGTGTCATCATACATTATGTCAGAAGCTGGTGGAAGTGAGAAGATTAGTTTTGTTGAAGCACGTCTAAGAAATCGCTTAAAGAAAAAGAAGAAGAAGAAACTCGAAAAGGGAGACACGCAGATCATCCTCAATTATTTTAGGAGGATGCAAGCAGAAAACCCAGCCTTCTTTTATGCTATACAAGTTGATGAAGAGGATCAGATGTCAAGCTGCTTCTGGGCCGATGCAAGGTCGCGATCAGATTTTGGTCACTTTGGAGATGTTGTGTATTTTGAGACAACATACGGGGCTAACACGTATGGTCGACCGTTTGCTCCACTTTTGGGCGTAAATAATCACCTACAAACTGTCTTGTTTGGTTGTGCAATTATATTGAACGAAACAGAGGAGTCTTTTGCCTGGTTGTTAGAGACACTGTTGAAGGCAATGTATGGGCGCCATCCAGTAACTGTAATTACTGATCAAGATGCAGAAATGGAAAAAGCAATCAGGCAACTTTTACCAGGAACCAACCACTGTTTAAGTTTATGGCATGTCTTTCAAAATACGGCAAAAAATCTGAGTCATTTGTACAGCAAAGATGACATCTTTAGTACTGATTTTAAGAATTGCATCTACGAGCCCCAGTTGTGTGAGGAGTTTGAGTCAAGGTGGGAATCATTTCTCGATAAATTTGATCTCCGTGATAATGAGTGGCTTGGATACTTGTACATAAGAAGACATAAATGGGTTCCGGTTTTTTCTAAGCACATTTTTCATGCAAACACAATTTCGATTCAACGAAATGAAAATATACACTCTTTTTTCAATGGATACGTCCTGAGCAAGGCACTTCCTATGATTGAGTTTATTAGTCAGTATGAAAAGGCAATTTTTGATAGTCGTGAAAAGGAAACTTATGAAGACTCCATCTCTCGGCAAACAAACCCAGTTTTGAAGTCTGAACTTCCACTGGAAAAACAAGCAGCAGAGAGTTACACTACATTAGTATTTCAAGAGTTCCATAAAGAGTTTACTGACAGTTTTAACTACATGGCTGTAGAAACGGAAACGCTGGGGACAATTAAAACGTTTTTAGTTTCAAGGTGGGGGCAGAATAACAATTGGCTGGTTAAATTTGATTCCTGTGATAATGATACGAAGGTGACTTGTAGTTGCCAAAATTTTGAATCTGTGGGCATTCTATGCCGACATATATTGAAAGTTTTCACAGCTACTAATGTTATGTTGGTTCCAGACGTCTACATCAGAAAGAGGTGGACAAAAAGAGCGAAGTACGGAATCCCTTCACGCAAAAATGAGAGTGCGACGAGGTCTGAGTGTGAAAGTTCACTGGCTTTTCGCTACAGAAATCTTTGCCAATTAGCTCTTACCCTTTCCTCTAAAGGTGCATTGTCTTTTAAGGCGTTTCGAACAGCAAGTTGTGCTGTTGAAGTGAAATTACGAGAATTGGAAAAAGTTTCTGAGGGCGATATAGTTGTCTCACAGCTTGATGTTCAGGGGATCAATGCTTCTCATTCTCCAATTAAAGCTGTTAACAACAATGAGACTTCAAACCTCCTTGTCTGTGAAGATAACCCTACAGTAGCTTCAGGTAGCCAAATAGCTTCATCTGATCCGCCACGTGTTAGACCAAGAGGACGTCCACCCAAAAAGGTTATGCCATCATTGCTGGAGAACCATAGGAAAAAGAAAGCCAGAACAGAACCTGAATCAAGTGAGCATAATGGGGTGCCTTCACATCCTAGGATTGAGGCAATTGGTACATATCAAACTTAAATCTTGGATGTGCTATTATTCATGTTTCTGGTAGTTTATAAGAATAGTGGTACTATATCTATTCTTATTGCCATGGTTTATCTTAAGCATTAGTGTACTAACCATTTTCCAATTGATTTAGTCTCGGAACCAACCGTCCCTTGCAATTTTGGAGGTAAAGATGGACAAGAGACTCATAACAGCACTAGACTATCGTGAGTAAATTTTGATATGCCCTCAATTTACAAAAGTAACGTCGCATACTGTAGCAGGTAACTTAACTTTTTCTTATCATGGCAGGAATCTGTGCCCAAACATATGCGTGTACGTTCCTGGGCCTGCGGGTGATCTTAATGACCAATATCATTCTACGGACACTTCTGGATTCGGGGTTAGATATCTTCATCAACCATTTTATTTTCAAAGTTAAAATGATAGTGTACTTAAAATTATAATGATGTTTGCGTCATTCTGTAGGAACCGTTTGCTGGCCTGTCATGCATCCAATCCTCCGAACATAATATTTTTGACCTTAATCAGGTGGGCATATGGTAAGAATCATGCTATTTACTTCTGTTTACATGGATGCCACACAAACTACTTGTGTTCCGCAGTTGTCCTTACTCACACACTCTTCAAATAAAAAAAAAAAACAGGAGTTAACTGTTGGCCCTGCGAGCATTCCAAATCCCCAAACATTTCAGGAGTTAACTGTTGGCCCTGCTAGCATTCCAAATCCTCAAACTAGTCATTTTGACCTCAATCAGGTAAGACTGATTAGGTAGGTTTGATCTTTTACTGTTTTTCTTGTTCTATATCATCTAAGGAGATGCGTTCTTATGATTGATTTGTCAACTTTGTGGTGGTTGCGTTAACTTGTCTTCATGGTCTGTCTTTTCAATGCAAGTATGTTTATCCTAATTCTACTTCATAGGTCAATCATGTCGCCAGGCCACCATTGGATTCTCGGCTTCTACCTTCCTCGGGATGGTTCAAACTCAACTTTGGTGGGTGTAGTAAAGAAATCTATTTTGAAGACAGTGATAGAAGAAGAATTGGAGGCTATGGTGGTGCAGTTTCTTTAAGCGATGGATCTATCATTAAATCATATGCTGGATCAGCTGCAGAAGTTCAAGCAGTGGAGGCAGAAATATTAGGGCTTTGGAATGGATTGAAATTGCTCTCTGCCCTGCCATCGAGTCCAGTATGGATCGAAGGGGACTCTGAGCATGTCATCAAATGGTTGAGAAGGGAGAGTGAGATCCCTTGGAGGTTTACCCCAATGTTTTTCGAGATAGAGGCCATTATGTCCAGATTAGTCTTAGGTCGCATCACTCACATTCACCACGAAGGAAATTCTGTGGCTAGTAAGCTTGCAAATGAAGGGTTATCTAAGGATTCTTTGGTTATTTGGGATCAAATGCCAAGTTTGTAATTTTAACCTTCTTGGGTTCCCTCATTTGTAATATTGAGTTCTTATTGCAGTGTATTATCAAAGAAATGGAATGAATGGCAATTTTGGAATTCATCACCTGAACTATGAACCGAAGATCCAAGATTTAGTAATGTATCTGGGATGCAGTATGAACACACCATCCTGATCAGGATTCCACAGTTCTGCATGTCAGTTCTGGACCTAAAATTCCCACAGTTCTACAGTTTGCTATGTCGCGTAAGAACATTTGTCAGTTTGCTAGGATTTGCCTAAACAAAGCTCTTATAATCTATCAATGCATATTGCAGAGATTATTATACCACAAATTGGTAAACTTTGTGGTTTAAAAAACATCAAACATAGACAGAAAGACAGGAAGGCGACCACCAATACCGTTAAGATGCACCACATGATCGGCGCAGATTCAAAATGAAGCTATTCAGTTATTTCCTTTCAAGTTCCCCAATAACCCAGTTATGCTTAGTAATCAAAACCATGCTATTCCTTATCAAGACAATAATAATGATTTGTTCTGGCTAACATCATTAATAAGTGATTCATAAACGTCATCCATAAAATAATGATTTGTTCTGGCTAACATCATTTGTATGACCAATATCATTAGGTAAACTACATATGTGGGGTTATGCATCGGTTCCTAGAGGATAAAGTGCTTAAAACGCTGCTCCCTTGACATGTTATTTCTCTCATCCAGGAAAAAGTGCCCAAGGACTAACAAACGAACCTGCGGCTGATATAGCAAAAGCAAAGTTATTGCTTTTTCTCTTCTGCTTTCCTCGGCTGTAAAAAGAAAAGAGAACAAAATTAGTACAGGTTCTAACAATCTATTCCCTGGGTTGCATAAAGTTAACACAACTAGTTTCATTTACTATACTATCTTTCTCAAAAATAGTGACAAAGGTATTCAGCAGGAAGAAAAAAATGCTGGAAAGGATGGAAAGATAAGACATGATTAACACGTTTATTCTTCAAAATCTAGGCGCTAGTTCTTAAAAAGACAAGAAGAAAAAACAGAAATATAATTGCCATCCTTTTGAAGTCAGTCTAGCTGGTTAATTCTCTGGGATTTCAAATGCAAGTCTCTGCAAGTTTCTTTTCACTCTAACAAAAAATAAAACCATCACTAGGAAAAGTATACTATCAAACCCAAACAAGATATGCTTTAAAAAAAAAGCCAAACAAGATTGTTCAGAAACATTTAACCAACATAATAATAGAAACGTTGTGCAATAAGCAGGCGCATAATATAGTACATTATTACATCATAATCATTCTGAAGTATACTGTTGTGAGTGATGTTACACATGCTTTTGGAGCCGCGGACCATCAAGACCGAGAGTACCTGGTGTGGGATATCATTCTTCCCATTGACATTCCTATCTTAAATGTGGTTTAATATGTTGAACACAAGAACAAACTATTAACACTGACTTGTCTCTTAATAGATACTCCATATCTAACATATTCGATACGGGGCATTCCCTCTGATAGAAGCTCTCTTTTAATTAGGATTTTGTATCATGTCGTTTAAATGTTCACTATCTGCATTGCCGAGTGCTTCATGATTTTAAGATAAGATATGATTAGCATGTTTATTCTTCGAACTTTAGGCACTAGTCCCTAAAGAAACCCAAGAAGAAAAAACAAATATATAATTGCCATTAGTCAGTCTAGCTGGTTAATGCTTTGGAATTTCAAATATAAGTATCTGCAAGTTTCCTTTTCAGTCTACCTAACAAAAAGTAAAACCATCACTAGGGAAGGGCATACTATCAAACCCAAACAACATTGTTCAGAAACGATTAACCATCAGACAAATAGAATTGTAGCGCAATAACCAGGCGCAGATAGTACATTATTATTCCTATCATATTGATTCTGCAGCATACTGTTGTGACTTGTGAGTGATGCTACACACGCTTTTGAAGCTGCGGACCATCAAGTCCAGCTGACCGAGAGTAGCTGGTTTGGAATATCAAGATAAGGCAAAGGTCAACTGGAGCTACAGGCTTATTATCTACAGGAAGCAACAGGCTTAAACAAGACTGTCTAGGCAGCTCACAAGGTGCTCCAACAGCAGAAACTCCCTGAACCATTCCCTTTCACTTGATGCTATCACCCATATCTAGGCTTAATTCTCCCTGGGCAAGCATTTGCCCGTACCAAGCCTTACGACCTTTTAATAAGGTAACGTAAGTCTCGGCAAGTAAAGGCCCAGGAAGCCTCTCAGGTTCTTCCGCCAAAAGATGAGTTATAAATATCACCTCGGACATACAATGCGCAAAGTAAACTGGTTTGCTGGTAGCACTTCCATTCATTAGTGCTGCTACGATTCCAGCTCCAGTAGCATAAACATTTTTCATGTGTAACAAGATCACTGTTATGCCACACAATGAAAAGAGGTTGCCTTAAAAAACTTGCAAGAGGTTTTTCCACTTCTCCACTCCATACGTTCGCGCATTAGCATACTCCTTGTTGTAAATTTCTCAAGAAATATTTAGTCCTCCAGGATAAAGAATGCTTTCCTTTGCAACCCAGTTGCTCTCGTAATCATATGTGTATGAGGAACACGCTCCAATGCAGTTTCTATACCCTTAGCGAGAGAGATTATGGTAGGTTCTGTACTTCTTTCCTTCCACTTACTAATATCTTCAAACACTTGATATGTCTCCGTTAATGGTAATCCATCACTAACAATATCAGCATCCTAAACAGCTTCTTTCAAATTTGTAACAACATTCATGGACAAAGTGGTGTACCAATCATGTTTAAACAAAACCCTTCTGATAAATCTCAGTTGCATACAAAGTTCTATCACCTATTCTTGCTTCAACATATTTCAAATAAGCACATCTTCTAATTAGTCTTCTTAATACATCTTCTCTGAAATTGATTACTTCAAAGAGATGTTCAGCTGCAACTTTATCTATATATCTTCCTAATCTTCTCCATACTCTGATCTAATTTCTCTAAAATACAACTATTTTGTAATAGAGCTGCAAAAACACTCCCCCCAGCACCGATGCCAACAATTTTCAACAAATGTCCATCAGATTTTCCAACTAGTTTTCTTGGTTCATCAAGTTTTGTCTCTTAACATTTCCATTAGGAACATTACCACCATTTCAGTTCATGGTGTTTGCAACTACTTGAGCACTAAGCATCTTCTTCATTTTCAAAATATTTCACTAAGATTCTACAAACTAACACAAACAAAAATCTATTTACTAGATTTTGCACTCTGGGTTCTTCTTGAAACTAAAAACAATTCTGTCACTCCTATCGAATTTCCATTGTAATGCTATCTAGATGGTGCAGTTTTGCGGGTTTTAGCAACCCAAAGACTGCTCCTTTCATATACATATTGAATCGAATTTTATTGGGTTAGCTTATTCACCAAAATCTAAACTAATCTCAATCAGTATAGATAGATTTTGATGAACCCCTCCTCTTTACTACTTCATATTTTGATTTCTTCAAAAATAAAAAATAAAAGGGTTTTACCCGTCACTCAAAAATGGTTTTGTACGAAAGTTGTTTATAAAATTCAACAAATCAAAATACCAATTGCGACCAATATTTGAACAAGAACTAGCAATACGAATCTAACAGACACAAATAACAAAATCAATCAAATCATTACTATGCAACCAAACTGTTCGACAAAATACCTAATAAGATTAAGAACTGATTTTGAAGCCGATAACAATAAAATAACCAAGAAAAGAGAAAGAACATACCTTAGTACCAGGAAAAGTCTGATGAAGTTCATGCTCAGGGATCATAACAGGCCAAGCCTCACCATTATCTTTAAACATTTGTTCAGTTTCAAGACTTTGACCTTTTTCAAGAATCATTTGTCTAATACTTTGAGCAGACCTAGTAGTAGCATCAATAACTTCTTCAATACCATTAACAAATGTAACAGTTATCTGAGGAGGTTGATCATCTGTTCTTCGTTTCACTTCAAGTTGACATCCTGGATTTGATTCCTTTGCTTTTCTTGCATTACATTGTGCTAGAAATTCCATACATGCTGCTGTCCTTTGGTCTAATGCATTGAATTCGATCCTCACTTTCGATAGAAATTTCAACATTTTCACTCGGTTTTCCCCTCTTCTCTCTACACTGAGAATTTACTGGGTTTACTGGAGTTTTTTTAAGGGTCTTCCTCAATATATGGATTTTAGGATTTCCAAGCCTATAAGAAATGAACCCTGTTAATGGGGCAGTAGATTTTTTTTTCACTGAGGGCGACGATAAAATAGGGTCACCAAAAAGTAAACCAAAAAACTATTTATCTTAGTGTTTTATATAATATATAAAATATTTTTAATTAATCAGTGTAAATAAAATTAATTAGTTAAACTAATAAAGATTAGTGACTCATTAGATTACTGATTTAATTTAAAGTTACTGTTTGAAAATCAAAGTCAATTTTTTTATTTAGAGGAAAAAAAATTTACGGCTAGAAACATATGAACTCCTAACCGTAAAATAGAGTTACGGCTGGATAATGTATTAAACCTAGCCGTAAATAAACTTTTATGGTTAGATCGACCCAGACGTATGTTTGAAATAACCAGCTTAGTAATATTATTAACCATGACTTCTACGGTTGGTTTTTGTACTAGAACCAACCGTAGAAATAATTTAAATTAGGTAATTTTAACCTTACGGCTAGGAATCCTGACCGTAGAATTTATTTACGGCTAGGCATTCTGGTAAACCCAGCCGTAAAAGACCATGAATGGATATGATACTCATTTGGTATATAAAGTTATACTCATTTTAGGATGAGTATAAACTTATATCCATTCCTAAATCGAGTATAAACATAGACTCATTTTAAGAACGAATATAAAATTTTATTGTGAATTTTTAAATTCATTTACGGCTAGGGCTAGAAATTTATCGTTCCTCAGCCGTAAACAGTAAAAATTTACTAGCCTACAACTGGAAAATGATAAATTTCTAGCCGTATTGAATGTTTAGGGTAGGAGCTCATGTTCCTAGCAGTAAGTAGTTTTTGAAGTTGAAATTGAATTATCTTTTTTCACTACTTTTTTTTGAGTTCATCATAAATCATGAAGAAGAAAAGAAGAATAATAGATTTAGTTTTATATATAGATATATATATAACTACATTTAGATTTATTTATGGAATAAAAATATTTTTAACTTTTACTACATATTAGGTCCCCGTATCCATATTTTGGATATTTGAATCCTATGTAGCCCTCAAAACCAAAGGACTACAACCTCAATAATAGCCTAAGAAATTATGTTGGCTCTACTTACATTACTCGAGGGTATACTACGCTGAGAACAAAACTGCTGGTTGCCTTTAATATTATAGTGTTTACTATCAAGTTTCCAGTGTAGTATGACTCTGATGATGAACAAGTGGAAGATTTTAGAGAATTTTGATAAGTACACCCGATGGGATTAGCAATTACAAACATACACCTGTTATTCTGTCGCGGCCCACGCATCTAACCGTCCATCAACCATGATCAATCGACGGTTGAGATATAAAAAAATGAAATTCTGTATTTACCCTTTGTATGATAAAAGAGTGTAGAGAAACGAGTTGTTTCATTTCTTCCCTCTCTTTCTCTTTCTCTTTCTCTTTCTTTTTCTGTCTCACGAAATCGTGAAAAAAACTATAAATTTTTCTTGAAGATTAAATAAGAAGAATAATCTAAGAAGAACTTTAGACGCGACGAAGATAGTAAAGGGGAAGAATAAGATGAAACAGAGGTACGATTTCTAAACCCTAATTTTTAGCTTATTTTTGTGTGATGAACCCATATGGTGATTTGATGATCCCACATGGCTGATTTGTGATTTTCTCTTTTAATTGACGTTTACAAGATTAAGGTTGTCTGCAATTTTAATTAGGGTTAGGGTTTTCCTTTTAATTGATGAACCCACATGGTGTCGATGTTGTCTGCAATTTTTAATTAGTTGTAGTTTATTTGGATGGATTTGATTAGTATTAGTTGTCTATTTAGGGTTTTCTGTTGTAGTTTTAGTTGTTTATTTGGATGGATTTGACTAGTGAATTGAATTTTGAAATGGGTGTTTTTATGCAGTGAGTATGTTCCATTTAGGGATATAAGTGTTCATGTGGTGTGTACAGAGCTCAGGTTTTCTTTCACCAACATTAGCAGATAACTAATTTCATCTAAAGCTGTTTGAGGATATAGTGTATACTAGGTTACGGCTTGGTGATAGACAAAGGGTTAATCTGATGTGGTGGAAGAATGTCCTAAATATGCCAGAATACTTAGTGGATGATGAAGTATTTGATAGATTTTGGAATGAGGCAATACCTAATGGTAAGGGTTTTATTGAACTTTTAGTGGATGTAATTAATCCCGGAGATGAGAATGATACAGATAAGATAAAGCAGTTAGTAGTCACACTAAAAAAGAAAAGTTCTGAAATGTGTAAATGTGCATGTTAGAAGATCACCTAGACTTGCAGATAAAAGTTCTGAATGTGTAAATGCGCTTGTTAGGAGATCACCTAGACTTGCAGATAAAAGGAGGATGTTAAATGAACAAGTTGGAGCTGAAAAAGTGTCAAGAAAACTTAGTTTTATAGATTTGTTGACTGAGGTTGAAAGTAGTAGATATTCATGTTTGAGTCAGGCTAGTGTTGGTGATAACTTGTGGAATGCAGGGTGTAGCATTCAACCATTACAAGTAGTTGAAGATGAAGGAAGGGAAACCTTTAATGAGGATTATTGGATAAGTGTTGTGTATGATGACCCCGTGGATGAATATACAATATTTGGTGATGATTATGTTATTCAAATAGAAAATGTAGATGTTGATGGTTGTCACCCTGTGGAGAAAATGGAACCTCCGGTGTAGTTTGATAGTGATGAAGATAATGAGAGAGATTATAGTGCTGAGTTTAGTAAAGTTTATCAAAGGGAAGAAGATGATAATTATGAGGAGGCAGATGAAGAGGGTGATGAAAAGGAAGATGAACAACATCATGATAAACCTGTTCAACAACAACCTGAGTGGTTTGAAAACTTCAAAGCTGAATTAAAATCCACATTTGAAAAATAAGAACAAGAACCACTTTTCCATGAAGATGAAGAGATACCCACTGTTGATCCAAGTGTAATGGTTATTGGTACCACTTTTGCTAACCAAAAAGCCTTTAAAAGGCATTTGAGAGCTTACTGTGTGTTGAATGAGTGTCAATTTAAGATCAGACTTACTGATTCTAGAAGTGAAGGCTATATATAGATTCAAGAAGAACTATAGTTGTCCATGGTTTCTGTATTGTGCAAAAGGGCAAAAGAGTGGTAAATGGTCAATTATTAGTGTGGAGATGAATTATACATGTATGGGTGATCCGTATGGGAAGAATTGATTTGCAGATAAGTATTTTGTTTGTAATTGGGTGTTGGAGAAACTGAAGGTCACTGTAATGAAAGTTATTCCTAAGCCAGATCAAACAAAGGATGATTTATTAGCAGCAACTAGCATTAACATGGCATATCGTACAACATGGAAAGCTAGGAACTTAGTTCTTGAAGCTTTGTATGGGAACTATGAAGAGAGTTTTAAGCTTGTACCTACTTTCTACCATATGGTGACCAAAACTAATGATGGATCTATGGATATTTATCTAGGAGTTACTAGTTAATCCTAGATATAAGACCCGTTTAACCCCTAATCCATCCATCAAACCCGGTTTAATCCCCTAGTCCAAAAACTTGTTTTAGGACCTAAAAATTTAACTCATGGTCCATCACACGTGTGGAAGTTATAAAACGTATTTTCTAAAAGCCTAAAACACCCTTATAAGTTAGATCTAACTTTACTTTTACTTCTCCAACAACCGGAGAGCTATGGCGATAACGATTGGTAGATGAAAACCAGAGAATTCTAACTCTCCCTACAAACTAAAACCAGAGGAGGCGATAATGGTAAACTTCGTTTTCATCATTTCTACTTTTGCATTTCATTCAGGTGAAATGGCTGAAAGATGAGGTTGATTACATGGATGATTATGAGAATGTTAGTTGGGATCGATTTGATGGTAGGTTGTTCTTATATGATGCGGAAGAGAAGTGTTATCTGTATTGCTAAGGTTTGTTGTTTCTTCTCTGATTTTGTTTTTCTTGACTTGATTTTGCTCTACAAATGACTTGATACAACTATTTTTATGGTGGTATTGTTGTTGAATTTGTTTGAATGTTTTTGCCCTAATTTTATTCTATTCTTTTTTGGCTAGAGTCAGTACTATTAGATCTAGACTTCTTTGATTATCCACACAAGACATGACCCTGGAATGATATCTTTTGTTCTAACACGATTATTCTGCTTAAGTTCAAGTACATAATGATATGCATAGAAGAATATAACATTATACCCACAAATGATCAAATTGTAGTGTCGTTGTTGACATTGCAAAATGTCAGAAGATTTCTAGACTGTAGAGTGTTTGCCTTTTGCTAAATAGAAAATAGGAAACCCTTTTTGTTTTGATTTACAATACCACGTCCATCTGCCTAGCATTATGTTTCTTCGCTAATCTCCCTCTCTCGCTTGCAGCTCAGCAGTTAGAGAGCCATTTTCTCCTCTCAAGAGACGCAAATGGTGTTATTAATTTGTGGGAATTAACACTTAAAGATACAAAGGTATTACTCGTTCTTTCTTGCATATGTATTCTGCGAGACCATGAAGAAACTGCATTTAGGCAGTTCAAATTTGCTTGTACTGTTTTCACCCAGTACGTATCAAATTTGCTTGAACTGCATTTAGGCAGTTCAAATTTGCTTGTACTAGGTATTCACTCAATACATATCGATATCTACTAGGATTTTTATAAAATTTCAGGTTGATTTGTTATTTGATATGTGACTTTATATGATGTGGAATGACTATTTTGATTTCTTTGTTTATTTCATGTTCATTTTTTGTTTACAGCTGCATCACTACATATTTGCTTGTATTGTTTTTATTGTTTTTTTGTTGTGCATACATAGGTGATCTGTCATTGAAGTCATATTGTAAAAAAATGAATATCATATTGGTTTCTTGATGCTTCATTTTTATCATTTACGGTAGGGGGTTGAGGGGGCAGCGTCCCCTCGTTATCATTCATTTCATTTTATTTTGAGTTTTTTTTCTATGGTGTATGATGCGTAAGTTCTGTTACGTGCATAAGTTTGTAATGTAGTTAGTGGGGATTGCTAATTTCCAATTTTTGTTCAGTAAATGTCAATATCTATTAGGTTGTTACTCAGTACATAATAATATTTACTAGGTTTTCACCCAGTACGTATTAATATCTACTCTTTCTTTTTTAGTGGTTTAGTCATGTTATAGACTCTGAATGTTTATGTCCTCTTCTTGGCTAGATTTCTTAATGGATTTGACAATTAACTGTGCTGCTAATTGTCTACAGGACCGATGAAGGATCACCTCTATCTCCACTTGAACCGCTTACCCCAGAAGTTCTGAAGGAAATACTTCCAGGTATCTCAGAGACAAACAGATGCAGGAGTTGAATGAAATGAAACAAGCTATGGTGGATTCTAAGGAAAAGCTCAAATCCAAAGAAGAAAAAGCAAATGCAGTTATGGCCACTAAAGATGCAGCAGATAAGTCATTGAGGTTAGCAGACTGGCGGACATCAAGGCTGGGAGATTCTAGAGTAATCAACTTGAAGAGTTTGATATTTAGCACATATCGATATGTACTACAGTTTTACTCAATACATATCGATATATACTATATGATCATATCGATAATTACTATCGATTTAGAAATAATTTATACTTTCAACTAATCGAGTCACAACTCATAACTGTAAAAGTACATTCTCTTATACCAAAATAATAGCAAATGGGTCGCTCCATTTAGAACTGAATGGAGGTTTGTATACTTCATTTCATATCAATTTTGATAAGTTTCGAGTAAATTTTTTAAACTTTTAGTTACAGTGCCATTAAATGAAAGACGCAAAGGTTCTTCCAGAAATTCATGTGCAAATGCAAATTTTCTTACATGTAGGTTCTTAAGAGGATTACCAAAGGTGTCGAAAGTTTTGGGTTCTACAGCAAAAGGTGGATTGAGTCTCCTCTTAAGGGTGCTGAGGGAAACACTGAATTCTTGGTTTGCTTTCACAGAACAACAGCTATTGAGAAGACGGCAGAGGCAGAACCGTCAAATGCAAACCTTGTATCTGACTCAAACCTCTAATTAACATGTGCTTTGCATTCTAATGAGCAAGGATTCTGAGTTGCTAAGAGTGAGAGAAAAGAGCATCAGAATGCACAATTACAACTAATTTTGATTCTCATAGAGTCAGGGATGAGAACATCTTTTACTGGAGCAAACTTTTTACTGTAACATTGTATTTGATTTTTTAGTTTCACAACAGAGAAAGAAGTAAACAGAGGTAGCCTAATTTATGAACATTCCAAGAACGTTCATGCCAAGTCGATCTCTATGGAAGGGGCGTTTCTTCGCCACTCCTGTTGAGACTATTGAAGAAAATACATCTATTTTATTGGAATTCTTCGAGTTTTCTGTACAAATTTACAATGAAAAACATGATGTTGGAGGTTAAATAGGTGCAAAGATAGATATGCTCGTTAAAAATTACTAGCTAGGAGTTACTGAATTTCAATTAGAGGAAATTACATTGTCTAACGTACATACACGATGGAAGTCACTTGTCATTTCAAGTGGAACATTTAGACCAACAACCTGACCGACAACTGATAACCAAGAGACCAAATACTGTTGCATTACAGAACAAGAAGATGACCCATCTTTAGCCTGTGAATAACAACCAAGAAACAGTAGCTTCATCCATTCACTTGTCCCACATGGATGCAATGTATACCATGGACGGTTTAATAACGGATGTTCCTGCAATGAATTCGAGAAAACAAGGTACAACAGAAACTCTGCCTAGCTCTTGCCCTAACTTTCTCTTCTTCAGATTTTGTGGAGAAACAATATGGGCATCAAACTCCATATTCACACTCTGGAGCTTCCATGTCTGCGTCACTCAAGGTTGTTTACATCCATAGCTTAGCTTGAAGGTTCCTTGAGACTCTCCTGTCAAATACAAATCACTCTCCCTCCCAGAGGCTTTCTATTTCCGGAACTTCCTCAAGATACTTTAGTATCCCACCTTTCAAATGATAAACATGTCAGCCAAATGAGAACACACCAGGTCCACTCAATATCTCTTTTATCATATTAGTCCGTTTCTTTTTTACGGCCTCAGCAGTCGTCTATTGCATAAGACAAGAAAAATTAGTGCACATATTCAAAATAAAATGAATAAGAGGAGATGAGAACAACCGATCTTATAGTTTCCTAGGTATAACCGCTTTTTTCACATTACTACTACCTACACAGTGAACAAGTTTATTATCAATTCAATAACATACGTATTGTTAATTCATGATGTCGAAAACAAAACAACATATTTTATCCATTAATGACTAGATAACTAGTTATGCAGTATACGAGAGATATTCAATGCAATCACCCAATACATATCAATATCTAATACTTTCACCCAGTACATATTGATACCTAATGTGGAGTCATAATAATGGTACATATTGGTTCATACTAAGAGTTTATACAGTACATATAGATATGTACTTATCAATTCAATGATGCAGTACATATCAATATGTATTGTAGGATTATATGCAGTACCAATCAGTTGTACTGTAAAATATGTACTGGGTAATAGAAAGTATGTACCGTAGGATATGTACTGATTGATAGGAGATATT
>JAJJMC010007665.1:2603614-2634569 GCA_023531435.1 Papaver californicum
GATCATACACACAACAATATTCTAAGAATCCAACAGTGCATAATGACTTGTACTGATACTTCAAGCATAAATTAGGGTTTTAAACAGGAAAAATTAGTATCAACAAAATAATAAAATTAGAAGTATAAACATAAATAATTTTAAGGCTTCCTTACCAATTTTTGCTTCCGTTCCGGTTTCAACAGTCGATATTCAATTTCATAAAAGGGGACACAACCACATATACAAATGAGGGGGAAGAGAGTTTTTTTTTTATTTCTTTAAAGAAAAGGGAAACTTAATTCATATACTATTTCTGCTATCTAATCTCATTTTGTTCACCCTTTTTGAATCGCAAGTGTATTTTGCATCACACCCTTTTTGATTTCTTCAATTTGATTTTCGATTCGGCTTTTATGCCCTAGATTTCAGTTTCAGGTGGTTTTGGATTTTAGTTTCTCTAACGTGTCCTAGATTTCAGTTTTAGGTGGTTTTGGCAAACCGTGCCCTAGATTTCAGTTTTGAGTAGTGAAACTGAAATAATAGAGATGTGGTTTCTGTGGATTTTTGATCACAGAAGAAGAAATGGGAGGAAAAGGAGAACGAAGAATACAGGGGAAGAACGAACAAATACCGTGTTTTTATTCACATGTGACTAGTATATGGGCAGAATCGTAATTGATTTTTTTGAAATGGTTTTTGGACTAATGGATAAAATGTGTTTCCCTGGTGGACTAACCATTAACACGGTCCCAGTTTTTTGGACTAGTTAGCGAATTTCCCGATATTTATACATATACAAAATCGGATATGGGTTTTGAAAGTATGACATCAATTTTGAGGGACCATTACAAGGATTTAATTAGGGATGGATGTAGGCGTATAATTGGGTTAGATGCTTGAAAGCTCACTGGTAAGTTTGGTGGTATCCTAATGGATACAACTGGACTAGATGCACAAAATAGGTTAGTACCATTAGGGATTATGGTCGCAGGAGTGAGACTATGAATAACTAGACTCTATTTCTAACCTACTTGTCTCCCCATATCACAAATCTTAATGTGCCAATTACATTCATTTCTGATAGGCAAAAAGGGTTATGTGAAGTTGTGCCTGCAGTGTTTGGTGGAATTCTTCATATATATTGATATAGGTAATAATCCTACATTATTACTTGTTTGTTGTATTTATATTATGTAGGTTTTCTCAACAAAACAAAGTATTTTAGGCTGGGTTTGGCATTGCTTTAATTTTTCCAAAAGCACTTCTAATATATATATATGGTAAAATATTTTATTTTAGTGTTTGGTAAACTTTTTATAAAGTGCTTTTTATACAAAGCATTTCCAAAATTCATCTACTTTTTAAAGCTAGGAAATAAGAACTTTTAAAAGTTTTAAAAGCAGAAGTTATGGCCCCACTCTATCTTTAATACATGATTTTTATTTTATATCCCCATTCTTTTTATGAATGATAAAACTTACCTATAAATCTTTTACAATCAATTTTTACATCTCCTACATCATATAATATTATTTAAAGATTATTATTTTTAATTTTAAAATATATTTTATATATCATTTTAATGAATTTTTTATATTATAAATGATTTGTATATTCTTAAGATTCACTCTACAAAAAATAGATATTTAATAAAATCTCTATAAAGAATTACGAATAATAAAAATAAGATCAAATATTAAATGATCATCCAATTTAAGTTTGATTTTTTTTTAAAATTATGTCAATAATAAAAAGAGAAAAGGGCATAAAAATTCCATCGTTCATCAAAACTGTACGAATCAGCCACTTTTATTAACGAGTGATAAAAACAATCAGGATCAACTTGCTGATACAATTCAGTGATGAAATTCCTTAAATGTCCTCGGTAAGGTTACCTTTAACTACCCTACACCGTTCATCGTACCCGAGAAGGCTATACTCGTAAACTCAAATGTGTAACTCAATGATTCACAATTCACACTACCTGCTCTAGCGAATTAGCTGACACCGATGAAGAAAAAGTGGAAAAAATTATGGCCAGCGATCAAACAACGCAAATCATATGAAAAAGATAAGTATTCTTTCCTTAACTGATTTTCATCAAAATCATAAAATTACATTACTTCAAAGTTAAATCTCAGTTTCAAGGTTTTTCCGAACTTAATTGGATTATCTTTCAATTCTTTCACCTGATTCCTAGTTCAGGTGGTATTGTTGTTAGGGTTGTTTATATAATCCTACACAGCAAAATTTCAAGGTCATATGAGCTATGGAAGAGCTGGAGACATGGATATGCCTCAAGTTGCTCATATAATGCCTCAAGTTCCTCTGCTTACTAATGGCCACCAATGGCCAGATGGTATTTCACTACTTAAGATAACCCACATATTTCTTTTGGTTAAATTTTACCTGGATTGTGTTCTTCACTCAAATATTGTAGGTAGTCAATAAACCAGTTCAATTGACTAAATTTGCATTGTAGTAGTGTGGAATAACTGGATTAGTATTCTAGTCTTCATGTTATTGGATTTCTAAATAGAACAAGTTTATTTTGGTTGTTCCAGGTTGAAGATATTGCTCCGAAGCATCATGCCTTGGTCCCCCTCTTACATGGGTGGAGGCGGAAAGAGAATTCATCCCTTCATTTCTCAGAATCTGGCTTTCCAGGTATATGCTATTGATGGTTTCCTTGTGCCCTGGTTCCTGGATTTCAGAGTTTTAATCAATTAGTTACTTGTTTCAATTTGTCAATTAGTTAATTTGGGGTTTATTGATCGGTTTTGTTTAGTCTAGGAGTTTTAATCAATTAGTTACTTGTTTGTTGTTTCAATTCATGGAAGTAACTCCTTGAGATTAAGGCTCCAAATCATAAGGGTGTGTTTGGTATGATTTTTAAAAACAATTTTTAAAAATTATTTTCTAGTGTTTTTAAAAAAAAAAAAATTTCTTTCTTTTCATTTTCTAATAAATTTTAAAAAGCTGTTTGGTAGAACTGTTTTTAAAAACACATTTTTTACAAATTAGTTATAAGTTAAAATTGATAATTCAAAATTAGTTATAAACCTTTTTCAAAATAATTCAAAATTAGTTATAAACCTTTTTCAAAATAATTCAAAATTAGTTTAAGCTTGCACAAATACTTCATACATTACAACAAGTTTATATTTGTACAAGCTAAGCGCGTTGGTGATGATGTCGATGTTTATAATAAAACCACATTGTCTGTGCTATGTCATCTCTAACATTGTTCATCAACTCAATATTCATCGTTCATACATCAATGTCAATTGTTGTGTTTTCTTGAATAGTACTTGTGTCTTCTTCATCTGCCACTATGAGATCATCCGCCATAAATTGACTAAATAATTCATTATTCCTTGAATTCAAACGAATGAAGTTGTGTAAAGTACAACATGCTACGAGAATGAGTCGTTGTCTTCGAAGTGGATAATTTGGCACGTATTTCAAAATCGGAAACCGACTCTTCAACACTCCAAAAAAACGTTCAATAACATTATGTAAAGAGGAGTGCCTATGATTGAATAATTCCATAGGACCATTTGCATGTCGATTTCTTCCCCTAAAATCACGCAAATGATACCGCTCTCCAGGTAAGGTGTGAGAAACTCAGGCATGTTTTTGTAAGCGGAGTCAACAACATAATACCTTCCTACATTCATATTAGCAGTTGATAACTTCATCAATTCAACAAACACATTTGAAGTATTAAATGTAAGTTAACATGAACTATAGTAATATGTATTCAATACCTTCCTTAGGCATTGCAAAAAAAAATTCTTCATTCGATATGGCATCCATGAGTATTCTTGTATCATTGGCAGTTCCTTCCCATCCCGTATATACAAATGTGAATAACATATCGAACGAGCAAGCACACATAATGTTCTGCGTGATTTGAACTTTTCTCCCTCGAAATGGAATTTGTTTAGAAGAAGGTGCCCAAGCACTGATATGGGTTCCATCAATAGCACCAACACAATCCTGTAAAACACCTCATGATATTTGAGTCCTCAAGTTTTCGTTTAACAGAAAAATAAATCTTAATAGCATATAAGATAAATTAACAAGTAATATGGGAACGAGAGTCATATCACAAACCATGGATAAAATTTAGGATTTGTTGTAATCTCTGGAGGTATCTCATCCATATTGGGAGGTTTAATTATGAGGCATCCAAGGCGACATAGTGCTTTTAAAACCTTCTTAAAGTGCTTGTATACGGTCTCATTCGAATGTTGAAACATCTCTGCAATCACTCTATTGCGCATTGATTGACTAATAGTGGCCAAAAACATTCTGACGGCCTCCTCGACACTTACTGATTTATCATCTTGTAAGAAGTCATTGGTCCTCAAAGTTGAGCACAGCAGCCTAAATGTAGAAGGATCCATTCTCATGAAGTTGTACATTCTTCTTGGATGTCCATCCAGCAACTCTAAAATAAACTCTTGCCCACTAAGCACTGATGTCATTATTGGTATCTTAATATAAAGTTTATGCAACTCCGTAACCATAAGAATTTCCATAAACGAGTCTTCTGAGTCTGAGGATGATTCACTTGATGAACTTGCATCTCTAGATTCCATCGTAATATTGCACTCTTAATAAGAATTGTTGGTACCTGAAAAGTAATTTTTAAATATGGGATCAGAGATCACTTCATGCCTAACAAAAAAATATTTTAATTAAAACACAACAAATTATTTTCTTCTTGATAAGCAATTACAAAACTATGAAACTGAATCAATGCGCAAAAAAAAAAAATGAAGACTTGGTAGGCCACCATTACAAAGTTTTATGGGAGTGGAATAAAAATGAGAACAAAATACTGATATCTTTTAAGATAAAGCTTTAAACTAGAGAAAGTGAGACAAGGAAAGATAAGACAAAAGATAAAATCAACAAGCCTTTATGTTCTGATTTTCTGAAAGTTATAAATGTGGCAACTATGAACAACAAATGAGACCTTAAGTATCAAAAGGGATGCAGAAAAACAAACAAATAAACATGCATTTTAACTCATGGTTAAAGCCAACTCCTTGGAACCATACTCGTTAGTTAAAAGCAACAACTGACTTATTTAAGCCGATCATCCAAAGCTAAGCCTTGTGTTTGATAGTTCTTAACCAACTGTCACCACTTCCACAATAAGACCATAGCATTATAGAACATGAACATGAAAATATTAACTTGTTGTTAACTAATTTCCAGTATGGTGCAATACCGGCGCTTATAAGCATATAAATTGTAAGCCTAAATAAAGTTTATACTACTTACAGTTCAGACTCAGCAGAGAACAAATTCAAAAGTCTTTAACAAGGTAGAAAGAACTCGTACAACTACGCATTAGACATGTACCTAGTCACATGTCATACAATCAGGTTTTTATCTAAGAACCTATTTTTAAGGTGAAATTCAGAAAGTGCAAATCAAAGAGAGCCAACATTTCAGACTTGTACCTTCTGGTCTCACTCTAAAAATCATTAAGAAAAAAATAACAACCCAGATGAAATCCATCAAAGAATTAGACTAAGACAATGAGGCTGATGTTTGGTTTGTGGTTCGATAAATAATATTGAAAATCTTCACTTAAAAGGCAGAATCTTTTATATCCATTAAAATACTCATAATCAAATCCCAAATTATTCCAAAATTGAAAGCACTGGATGACTTAAGATAATAAAATGATCCATATGTAACGAAAGATTCTTATTTTTGCTTATGGTATGTGTAGTCATAGTATCGTAGCTAGGTGAATCCTTGAACAACAGTAACAAGCCAACAGTTAATAGGAACATACTTGATAGAGTCACTAGAATGAATAGTAAAACTTGAAGTTAATGACCAAGTTATTGTAATCTTATCAAAGCCACAAAGATTATTCAATTTGTATTTTCGATCAAATCGTATGTCTAATTATCTATCAGACTTTGCCAAACTAAAACTATGGTTTCATCTTTAACGCTTTGTGCGGGAAGAAACAAAAATCTCATTTTTTATCTATATTTTGGCATTTATTTACTAAATCGATGCCATTATAGTTCTTCTATTATACATGCCACCATAGTGATGATAATGATGTTGTAACGCATTGCAAAACTGTAAAGTAGTAAGGTATTCTATTTTTGTTGTCTTCTTCATGTAGTCTATGGACTATACTCTATTCTAACTGTAAAGCAACTCTATGAAATATTCTAATTGCGGAACTATGAAGCAACATGGCATTGAGAATGTTCCAGTTTTCCTATTTTCACAACATGCTTGAACCTTGTGAAACGTGACTACGTGCTAGAAACCAACTGGCAGGAACCTGTAGCTTGACTTGCTTGAAGCCATAATTAAGCTAACAAACAATGAAGAATAAAACCGTAAATACCTCATGATTTAAAACATGTAAATCTCGTCCAAAACTAGGGTGTTTTAGTTTTTCGGAAAAAAGAATGGTATCATAATGTGAATGCATAATCAGTAACAGAAAGATAACACTCCAATCCCTAATGAAATCCAAAATCAGAAAACAATAAGTTCAGGGGAAACTCCAATTTGTGATAGTAATACTCCCGGATGCTGTAGTGCTATTGAATACCATTCCAATGTCCGAATCAGGAGGAGACCGAGTTGATGGATTAGACATACTCCCGAATGTTGTAGTGTTATTGAATATCTCTCCAAGCATATAGTAACTGTCTAACCCTTTTTTACGAAAGGATTTTGCACCAGGATATTTCTGCATTAGGGGATTTTACACATATAATACTCCCTCCGTTTCAGGAAAAGAGTTACTTTTTCTATTTGCACAATTATTAAGGCAAGATGAGAGAGAATAACTTTTGTAATTTATTTCCAGATTTACCCTAACAAAAAGTTTAATACTACATATATCTTTATGATGAGAATAATAACATTTCTTAAAATAATAAGGGTAGTTTTGAAAGTTTGTTATATTGAAAATGAAAGTAACTCTTTTGTTAGAACAAAAATTTAAAGAGAAAGTAACTCTTTTCCTGAAACGGAGGGAGTATATTCTTAACCCATTATGTACAAAGTAAAGATGAATAAATAAATATAAACATTTATGCAGACTACCTTCAAGTAACGCTCCTAAACATCATCACTTGTGGTGACCATGTTTGCTGCTGGATCCCAACCCATACCGATATCACTCAACAACCTTGCATATTCCCTATGCAGTATACGCAGTCGATTGAACTTGGCTTTCATCTTTGGAACAATATATCTCTTACCAAACCTAGTAAAGATAGCATTGTCTATTTCTACCCTTTTTTTTTCTCCAATATAGTGGTTTGTAACCCATTTTTGGCTTCTTTATGAACCAATCCAACAAAGTAATCCACAATAAATTGTGGCCATGTGAGAACATCATCTACATTATCACCACTTGATGCAGAAGTCATCTTTTGTTCTACGCAATATACTATCTATAACTTACGCATATAAAGATAAACTCAAATAAGAAAAACCTAGACAAAACAGAAGAAAACAACAACAAAAATGGGTTATACTCTTCAATCTGCAAACAAACAAATCAAATTTCAGAAAAGCTTGACATTTTAATAGATCTGAAGGTTCTAGATTAAATCTTAGAGTCTTGGATGCAAGGAATTTTAATCATCCGATCAGAATCACTACTGAAAACTGCTCCAACATGCAACAGATGGACTAAACTCATCCCAAGTCTCTGTTCTTTCCCCTTATTTCATTCCCCCTTACTCTAAAATATTGAAAAATGTAGGTAACAGAACAACTGTAATGCACGTATGTCCTTCTGACTTATGATGCTACAAGCCTACTGTAGTTAATGATTAAGCTACTGACTTATAATAATGAACTTTGGTCACATTCATGATAATGTTTAAGAGAACCTAATTAAAACACATATTTAGGAATAAAAGAATCAACAAAACGATAGCACCTATTACATGCATAAAAGGAAACGCAGGCCCTAACAGTCCCATTCGGTATGCATCAGCTAAGAATCATCATAACTATGGAAGTACAATTCCCTAAATAACATATTGTAAGATATAACACTAGTGCCAAACGACGACAGTGAACACTCTTAAGCATGCTATCTTATTATAAAGGTTATCAATGTACTAGTTCTCGTAGTGGTATAACTATCTTGTGGCTAAGTAACAAGGAACTTACTCCCTGCAAATAATAGAGAAGCTGAAGGAGCTAACTTAACCTAGAATTCTACTGTACACCTCGGTAAGCTGAAGGAGCTGAACATGTGCAATTATTAAACCTGAATCTGCATAATTGCATGCACAAACAAGACTAACAACATTCACGCATTAACATATTAACCTGCATATTGATCATCATTGCCTAACCAAAAAAAGAATCTGAAACGAGATTTTAAAGCTCATCATAGCTCATTGATCCCATAATGTTAAACGTCAACTACCAACTACCCCCATAATTCCTAGTTTTCTTATATCCTACGATTTTGGGTTTACCTAAACAATCTCTGATTCATGTAATCATAAAGTGATACTGGCATACTGTAACTAAATTGATTATCTTGTTAAACCACTAGATGATTTATGAACTACAACTGCATTTAATTTTGCAGTGATAAAAACTACAAAGGAATTACTGGAACGGTGGCTAAGATTCCAGACGTCTACTATAGGAGCCACCACAAACGATCTTCTTGTTACAATCACCTGAGAGATCTAACTTTGTTGAGTGTATAAGCTTCAGGAAACCCTCCCTTCATAGGCCAGTGTCCGACGAGATTTAGGTCCATGGCCTTAAATATCTCTAAGATTAGTCCCTTGGCATATACAACAATAGTTGCCTATTCATGCATTCTCATACAAACTACCTCTAAACTAAAGTTCTAGTTTATACAAGATTTAGGGTAATGGAATACTGCTAGAACTTTACTAATCTTAGAGACTAATAATTCATGCTCCAAATAAGAGGAGGAAAAGAAACATAATACTACACATAAGAGGACACAAGGTACTGAAGCTACAGCTATAAAAGACATCAACTGACTGGAACGTATAATGAAGTAGGTTAAAGCATGATTTATGTGCATCTTCTGTGCATGCTGGTTGATATAAAAGACACATTACATTAATAAGCTAGCTATGTTCGACAACAACACACCAGGTGACCACACTTTAAACTATGAAGACCACAATACAATAATTTTCAACCTTGTTGTTGTAGGTAGAAAAGAATCCTAAATCATGGTAGATTATATAAAATACCCGGGAAAAAAAAGAAGAGTAGAAGTCGCTACAAAGCTCAGTTCACTTAGATTTTTATGAAATTAAACTGATGTCAACAGATACTCACTGACCGTAGGTTCTTGTTTAAGAATAAAAGATCCTCAACAACCACTTCTAACAGAGATGACACCAAATTCCGGTCACTAGAGTTAGACTCAAACACTGATGCAGGACCTTGAGGAACCACTAAAAAAATAAAATCAAACACATTATAAATTTCAAGCATAAGCTTCTGAAGACGCATTAAAATAATTAATTCAAACCTAAACAATAACTAAGATTACAAACTGGACAACACAACTGTGAGAAAATAGCATTAAGCCAGGGTTGCAGAATAGAAACTTGGAGACAGCAAAACACAAGCAGTAAAAGAAAAGAAAAGGTATAAAGGAAGTTAATAATCTTTACTAGGATACTTCCTCTAAAGAAACACAGAAAGAGAACAGATGACCATTTTTTTATTTCAATTATATTGCCAATCAGGCAAGAAAATATTATGTTTATGCATATGAGTGAAGCATTATACAATTGACTACTTTTTTTAATAGGATAAGAGTTAGTTCTAAAGAGGTAGTCATCTGAATTTTCCAAATTCGGACTAGTTAGGTTATTGCTACTTTTTTGTCCAGTGGACATGCAAGGAAACAATTACTCAACTATTTACATGTGATTGCTAAGCTTAGCCAGTGCAAGTGTGTTGGTTCAAAAATTTGGGGCCTTAGAAATCAGAGAGTGCAAGACTGTGTTGTGCAACTTCATAGATCTACAGCTACCAAGTTAACTTACACTATCTCAACTACTGAATCTAACCTATCAATAAAACTGAAAAGGCGAAAATGCATAAGACTATGAAAAAATTTCACCATAAGTTACCATATACATGATACTAAACATACAAAACTTAACTAAATCATACAAAAGTAAACTAAAATCATAGAATTGACAAAAAGAAACATGTAAATTGAAACTACAAAAGGATTACAAACCCCAAAATCACTGAGTTGTTGAACAAAGTGGTTGATTTCCAAAAACCCACCGATGATACCTGAAAAAAAACATAGGTTAAAATTAACCAAAATTTGAAGAAAAAAAACAATCAGAGAACAAATTTCTAGTAATATAACCAAAACCCATTACTATAATCACAGATTTGATTCAACTCTGAGAAGAGTTTCGACATTTCTTTTTTATAATCACAAATTTGATTCGACATTTCATTAAAACGAAAAATGGACAAAATCAACAGGAAATTTAGAGGGGAAATGATTTGAAGTCCCACAGTAGCTACAATAAAAGAGAAGATGATACTTAAAACCCTATTTATAAAATCAAACCCTAACTTAAATTATGAAAATTGGAGAAAAATTAAATTGCAAAGCCTAATTTTACCTGATAAAGTTTGAGCTATAGAAACTGAGATTTTATTTCTCTATGATGTTGCGAAGGGAAATGGGGTTTTGAATCACAACTTATGATTGTGAAGATGATGATAATGATGAAGAAGGTATGGTTGTGGCCCGTGGTGATGGAGGTGGGTATGATGAGTTGGTGGTGATTGTGAGTGAAGAAGAGAAGAATACTCTGGTGGGGTATGATTTAGAACTTGGTTGAGTGTTTCTCTTCGTATTCACAGAGAGAAGAAAAAAAAAAGAAGGGGAAAACGATTAATAATTGTTTTCGTTTTTTCATTTTTAAAAACAGAAAATAGATAAAAAAGAAAGGTTTTCTAAAAATACCCCACCAAACACGTTTTTTCCCCTTCTCTATTTTTTCTGTTTTTAAAAACAAAAAAACTGTTTTTAAAAATCATACCAAACAGGCCCTAAGCTTTTAGGCATGTTGAGCATATCATTCTCTGAAGAGTGCTGCAACTTATCATACCACTCTTTGTACTGGTGTTGTGTGCTTCATATTTCTGAATACCTTTAGATTCTTGAAACAAATAAGGCAGAGAGGCTATTTGCAGGTGTTGTTGCATATGGTGCAAAACTAGTTGTGTTCCAGAGGTATTTGTTGGTAATTTTCCTCGTATCTGGAAGGTAAGTACTTGTTTCTGTGATTGTTCTAGCCCATGCTCCAGCACATGCTCGTAAAACTAAAGGCAACCAATGGTTATTTGATATAGAAAGATTTTATTCCTGTCAGCAATCATAAAACATTTCTACCTGTCTTTTATATGTGTTATAAAGTTCATTACTTTTAGTATTTGTGCGTAATTTGGACTAGATTCAGCACTTTAAATGTAACCATTTACCATGAGCTTTTTTTTTGTTAGTATTGAATTCTCTTCATCTTGGAACTGTAACCTTTTCATATGTGCATAGTTAGAAAAGCTCTAATGCACACTCATCCCATAAGGCTATCCGAACACCTTCTGTTGCAGTTTCCCATATTAAATGCATGTTTAAGGTTCATCTTGTCCATTGAATAAGATACTCTTTCGCGGAAAATTCAGTTGAGTTTGTGTTAGACATAGTTAGTCATGTAAAGGATTGTTAGCATGTGTGATTAGTATGTGTAAACAGTTAGTGTAGGATAACAGTCTGTGCATGTTAGTCTAGGCACCACTGGTGCATTTTTACGTTTAGCTTTATAAGCTTTGTCTTCTCTTTGTAATACTTAACCAATTCAAGAACATTCATCAATAACATTCATTTTCAGTTCTACATTTTCTTGAAATTCTTTCATGGTATTAGAGCCAAATCTCTAACGAGTTGAATCTGATCTTTTTTGTGAAATCATCAATCAAATAATCAACAATGGAGAATACTACTTCTGCAACATCAGCTAACACACAATCAACAACAAATTCTTATCAACAACATCAAATCCAGTTACCTTTTCAAAACATTTGTAACTTTGTTTCTTTAAAACTAAATTCAAACAATTACCTTCTCTGGAAACATCAATTTGAATCTATTCTAATGAGCACCAATTTACTAAGATTTGTAGATGGATCTTATTCTTGTCCATTTAAAACAATTACTGAGAATGAAGCCTTAACAATCAATCCTGAGTATGAATTTTGGACAGCTATGGATAGGTTTGTAATGTCATGTTTAAATGCTACATTCACTCAGTCAATCTCTGCAGGGGTTCTTGGTCTGTCTACCTCAAGAGAATATTGGGATTACTTAAAAACAGAATTTAACCTACAATTTTTTACAAGAAAGTCCATGCTTAGAGGTCAAATTCAATCCATCAAACAAGGTAATTCTACAATTCTTGAATACTTGTCTCAAATCAAATTGATCTTTGACAATCTTGCAGCAATAAATGAGAAAATGTCAGATGAAGATATTGTAATGTATACTCTGAATGGTTTGAGCAGAATTTTCAATCAGTTTGTAATTTCTTCTCACAATAGAGAAAAACAGTACAACTTTGCTGAATTGAGGTCTAGATTAATTCATCATGAACAATGGTTGAAAGAACAAGAGCAAGAATCAGAAGCAATTCAAGATTTCACAACTACTGCTTTTTACTCAAAAAGAAATACAAATCCAACAAGTTTTTCACAAAACATTCTTCAAGAAACTTTGTAAACAGGTCATCTACAAACATGGCAAATGTAGAATGTCAAATTTGCAGAAAAAATAGTCACTATGCAAGTAGATGCAATTGGAGATACACTCCATCAACAACAACTGGAAGTTCACATAATCAAATTTCAAAGTCAAGACAGCACAATGCTTTTTACACTTGTTCAGGAGTTGAACAAAATGATAGTAGTTTTGTTGTTAGTACACAGTGGATACCTGACTCAGGAACAACTGCTCATATAACAAGTAATGTAACATTGCTACATGACTGCAAGTCTTATTCAGGAACAAATCAAGTAATGATTGGTAATGGAAAGCATCTGGAGATATCTGCTATTGGAGAAGCTACTTTGTCTCTGAAATTCAGAATTCTTGTTGAGAAATGTACTGTTAGTTCCTCAACTCACACAAAATCTGATATGTGTGTCTTAATTCTATGCTGACAACAATGTATCATTCAATATGCTTCCATGGGGATACAACATTAAGAATCTTGAAACAAATGAAGTTGTAGCAGAAGGTGATGTGTGTGATAACCTTTATCCTATCAAGGTAGCACCTCCTCCAGTTAAAGCATTCACCTCCATTATGGCTTCCTCATCTCTTTGGCATCAAAGGTTAGGTTACCCTTCCTCTCTTGATCTTCAGAAATTAGCTAATGTCCCTTCAATACAACTGACAGATCCAAAAACAAAATAATTCTGTCATGAATGTCAACTGGGTAAACATGTTAGGTTGCTTTTTAATTCATCCAACAGAGTTTCTGATGCACCTTTGGCACTTATACATTGTGATATTTGGGGGCCAGCACCAGTTAATTCTTTGAGTGGATATAGATATTTCATTCTGTTTATAGATGACTACAGTAGATTTCATTGGATATACCACTGACCACAAGAGATGAATCACTAGCTTCTTTTAAGCATTTCAAGATTCACAATGAGAAATTTCTGTCAACATCTATCATTTATTTTCAATGTGATGGTGCTTTTGAATTAGTGAAGGAGCTTTCAGAGAATATCTACTTCAATGTGGCATCACCTTAAGAATATCTTTCCAAAGACTCCTCAACAAAATGGTGTTGCAGAAAGGAAAATTAGGCACATTACTGAGGTTGGTAACACAATGATTTTTCAAGCATCTTTACCTAAATTCTTTCGGTATGATACCTATCTGACAGCAACTTTTCTCATAAATAGACTCCCTTCTAAGGTGTTGTTTTACAAAATTCCTTTTGTTCTTCTTTACAATGATCCTCCAGATTATAGTTTGATTAGAGTTTTTGGGTGCACATGCTATCCTAATCTTTCTTCCTTCAGAAAAGATAAACTAAGTCCTAAAGCAGTAAAGTGCACATTTATGGGTTATAGCTCATTGTACAGGGGCTACAAATGTTATGATAATGCAACCAAAAGAATTTCTGTCTCTAGACATGTCACATTTGATGAAATTAGTTTTCCTTTTGCTGCTCATTCAGTCACTATTAATTCATCTGCTGAACCAGAAGTAGTAAATCTGCAAATAGGACAATGTCCCAATATTCAACTACATGTTCCAGATACTTTGAGTTCTTCTGTTCTAAATCAACCACTAGCAACTGAACAATCTTTGTCCTGAAGTAACAACTGAAGTGGTTCCTGTTCAACTAATTTCTACAATCAACACAAGGTCAAGAAGTGGAATTACAAAGACCAAGAATCTACCTCCAGATTTTGTAGCACATTACACTAATGCTCATCTTATATCCACAGCTTTATTGACTGTTTTACAAAGTCCAATAACACCTACTACATACAAACAAGCTAGTAAAGATTCATTCTGGGTAACATCTATGGATAAGGAGTACAAGGCACTGGTAGATAATGGAATATGGGAACTGAAACCAAGAACAGCAAATATGAATGTGCTTGGGTGTAGATGGGTTTACAGAGTTAAGCTTAAAGCAGATGGCACAGTTGAGAGGTACAAATCAAGACTTGTGGCAAAAGGGTATCTGCAAATGGATGGAATTGATTATGCAGAAACATTTAGTCCAGTGGTTAAAAGCACAATAATTAGGTGTGTTCTGACTTTAGCTTTGACAAACAATTGGATAATGCAGCAATTGGATGTCTCCAATGCATTCTTACATGGTTTTCTGGAGGAAGATGTTTACATGGAACAACCACAAGGGTATGTGTCTTCTACTCAACCTGATCATGTTTGTCATTTAAAGAAGTCACTATATGGTTTAAAGCAAGCACCAAGAGCTTGGTACCAAAGGCTCAGCTCTTTTTTATTGGAACATGGCTTTATAATGTCAAAATGTGACAATTCACTATTCATTCATCACACAAAAACTGAAGTGATGCTACTTTTACTCTATATTGATGATATAATACTAACTAGTTCATCTGATCAGTCAGTCAAAAACTTAATTCAACTTTTGGGAACTGAGTTTAGTATGAAGGACCTGGGTCATCTCTATTACTTCTTGGGTATTGAATGCATCAAGTCAAAAACTACTCCAACATTGCTACTTACACAGAAGAAGTATACCTTAGAATTGCTCAAGAAGACTGACATGCTAACTTACAAGCCAAGTTCAACTCCTGTTGCTTCAGCTCCTAGATTGTCAGTGTATTGTGGAACTAAACTAATCTCTCCAACATTCTACAGAAGTATAGTTGGTGGTTTACAGTACCTAACTATGACAAGACCTGATATTGCATATGTTGTTAACTATGTTTCTCAATTTATGCATTCACCATCTGATATGCACTTTCTTTTGGTAAAAAGGATAATGAGATATCTAAAAGGAACTATTGGATCTGGCATCACTCTGGCAGTTGGTAATGTTGATAGAGTAACAGCATACTCAGACTCTGACTGGGCAGGATGCCCAGACACAAGAAAATCAACAAGTGGGTATGCAATTTTTCTAGGAAATTCACTGGTGTCATGGTCCTCCAAGAAACAGCCTACAATCTCAAGAAGTTCAACTGAAGCTGAATATAAGTCATTGGCAGTAACATCTTCAGAGTTATTATGGATATCATACTTACTAAAGGAACTGCATTTTCCAATATCAACTCTAGTGACACTGTATTGTGATAATCTAAGTGCTACAAGTCTGGCAACAAATCCAATTTTTCATGCCAGAAAAAAACACATAGAAGTTGATTACCACTTCATAAGAGGATTAGTATCTCAGAAATTCATGAAGTTACACTATGTTCCTTCTTCATCACAATTGGCAGATGTCTTTACAAAGGGTCTGTGTACCTCTGTTTTCAGTTCTCTTTCTGCCAAGCTAATGTATCTGACTGATACATAGCTTGAGGGGGGATGTTAGACATAGTTAGTCATGTAAAGGATTGTTAGCATGTGTGATTAGTATGTGTAAACAGTTAGTGTAGGATAACAGTCTGTGCATGTTAGTCTAGGCACCACTGGTGCACTTTTACGTTTAGCTTTATAAGCTTTGTCTTCTCTTTGTAATAACCAATTCAAGAACATTCATCAATAACATTCATTTTCAGTTCTACATTTTCTTGAAATTCTTTCAGTTTGATTGGTTGGTATATGTACAGCCCTTTACAGCACTTGAATTGAGCCAATGGATTCGACCAGCTTTTTTTGTCTGGGTTTGGATCCATCGGCGACGTTTCCATGCAATACTTAGTTCGTTATGGGAACAGAAAGAACAAAATGATAAATATGTAATACCTTATGGTGACTGGTTCAGAGTTGTTTCTAGTCCACATTACCTGGATGAAATCGTTATATATGGTGTTCTTATTTCGCTAGTGGAGGATCTAGTCTCACAATCTTGCTTCTTTTTGGATTTGTGATTACAAACCTCACTTTTGCAGCAGCAGAAACACACAAGTGGTACATCGAGAAATTTTCTAAGTACCCAAGTGACCGGTGCACAATTCTCTATTTTGTTTATTAAAATATGTAACAATCAACTTGGATAGTTCACTCTGTTACTGTATCAGAGGAGAACAAGGAGAACAAGAAGCTAGGGCTTGGAGTTGCGATTGATCATCACGATTTCTAGGGTTTGCTTTACTTGTTTTCTTGATTATTTTCCATGGATTTTGAGAAATCCGTGATGAACTAAACTTTTCTTATTGGTTAGAGATGTAGTACTAAGTTGGAAAACATGTTTATTAATTGAAGTATGCATTCTCATATGTTCATAATCTCTTCAATATCGCTTATGTTCTACCGTCTATAAAGCCTTGTATGATGGATTGCTTGTTTGTTTAAGTCGCGAATTAGATAAGCATGCATTGACATCTAAAGCTAAATTAGGGTTTGAGATCCGGAATTTTCGAAAGATCCTTGTTACAAGTAGCATAACATAGTTGTTAATAACGGGATGCAATTATGTGTAGAAGCGTGACCAAGGTTAAATCCGAGTGGTTCTTGCGCCGGATTGCTTAGAATAACCTCAACTCACAAAGACCATTGCTTTCATTGGGTTAAACTTGAGTGGCTCTTGCACCAAGTTATTCGTTTAAAAGGATTCAAATAGTGGCTCTTGCGCCTTTGATGATAATAGGAGTTTTGCCGGAGTAAGCCTGCGATAGGATGCTTTAGGGTTATTGATATTGAGAGTGCATGAATGTTGAGTATGATTTAGTTGATAACATGTTGGAAGATGGAAGATGAACTCTCTAACCAATGTTCTTTATCTCTGATATTCGTTTTAATTTATTTGTTTTAGCATAATTTAGTTATAATCACAACCAAAAACCCCCTATTTACATAAGTAATCGAAAGTAATTAACAATCACCTTCCTCTATGTGGGAACAAACTTATTCTTATTACTATACTCTAATCTATATTAGTGAAGTAAGAACTTGAATTACTTTTGCTTGGCTGACAACCGACCACTCATCTTGCCCAAGACTCTCTCAAAAGGTTGGTACATAGCTCAAAAGTGCTTGAGAAGAAGAAAATAAACAATAAACACTAAATCAGGAAAACTACAACGTTTTTAACTGTTGCAGTATTCGTTGTTATAAAACAGGTGTTGCAGTTTCAAAATATACGCTGCAGAAGCAGCTGTTAGAAAAACGACTGTTTCTTGGTGATGTTAACTTCAAAAGAATTAGCCACAGAATCTGCGACCTTTCTTGAGTGTAGTCTGTTCTTCTTCTTCTTTCACGAGATGAACTTGATTTTTTTCTGATTTTTTTTCTGATGTTATTTTGGCCGAAGCCAACCCCCCTTTTCGATTATCTCACGACCCCTATTTATATCATAGCAATCCCAACTCGTCAAATCTCCCAAAATCTTCAAAAGAACTTTTGTTTTAAAAGAAAATTATCTCGGACATTATCTTCCTCACGTTGTCAAATATATTTCATTCAAACCTGGAAACAATATTGATATTTTTTTTCCTTTTTATTGTTCTAGCACCGTGAATGAAATCTTTGGTGTAGTCCAAATCAAACGCAAGAAATGATTCAAAATGCCGAGATATTTCTTTTCTCTTTTTATTAACGTACAAGAACTATTCTTGGGACCTGTTTGAAGTGTTTTTGATTTCCTAAATCTCCTCTTAATAAGGTAACAAGATAAACCTCTTTTTAAACTCTTCAAAATCTCCGAATATCTCCTTTGAATCTCCACAGTTTGAACACAAAATTTTCTCATTTCTAAAATCAATTTTTAAAATGAGAAGGTGGGTGCCTTTATCGCTTTTGGGTGCCTTTATCAATTGGAGGTGGGTGCCTTTAACACTTTTCTGAGGTACTTTTAACATTTTCAAGCCATCTTTTCCACAATTGTTTATTTCCAAAAATACCTAAAAACACATAAAATAATAATACAAATCTAACAATATACACATTGAGATCAAATAAGACACGAAAACGTGTCTATAAAATACCCTCAAACTTATTATTTGCTAGTCCTCGAGCAAATATAATCTAGAAATAAAAATAAATCCTAACTTTCGCAGGCATTGCGATTGCACTTAGCGTGTGCAACAATCCTTAGAACCCATAGGTGTCCCTGTCGGACGAGTTTTGTCTCGTGAGGGTTTACAAGAGGTGTACCCACAAAACCTATACTCCAAACCCTAGCTACCTGTAAACGATTGAGGATACACTAAACAAGCTATTTAGTTGGCGTACTAATTTCTTCGACTATAAAAATTATTACCCTGTATGAATCCAATTGATGTACACGAGTTTGCACTCAGCGTAATAAAATTCATATAAGAATGCAAAACTCTACTCAACTAATCATTGAACATCCAAAATTGGATATAATTCACATTGATCGAAATCAATCAAATTCAAACACAGGGATAGATTAGAAAATGGATATAGAAGTGATGAATGGTGCATATGTTGACTAAGGTGAACGTTGTTTCCCAAAATATTAGTATAAAGTCCGGCTCGGATGCTCCTATTTTTATTATTATTATTTATATACATAATATTTTATTTATTTATTTATTTTCATTATAATTTTTTTCTTTTTTTTATGACTACACGATTAGATCTTTTGAATCTAAGCGCATGCTCCTTTTCAGCATATTATATGATAGTTCTCATGGATCCTGCATTCCACGCTTGCTTAGGCGACGGAGACAGGGAAAACACACACGTATTGTTATCAAAGTGTCAATTTTCAAAAAAAAAAAATTAACAAAATTAAAATTCTAATACATCCGAGCTACGACCTTATGGCAATACTAGGGCCCCACCAATCACTTAGAGAAACATAAAATTGCAAAAATGAAAATAGAAAATGGTATGATTATAATGATTCTGAGATACGCTTGTTCAATGATTATCATGTTATTTCTAACACCTGAGTGCATCAGATATGAATAGACCATTTAACTAGGCACACCAATTCCTATAGAAAAAGAGCTAAGTTTCCATCTACCTAGAATGGTTAGTGTCATCCTTAATTATTCACAAGTTTTCAGACTTTGGAGTTTCATGTTTCACTAAAATTTTCTCCCTTACCCCCAAAATTAAATCTAACATTTTCCTCAATGTTCTAATGATGAATGATTAAAAGCATGAACAAGGAGAAACTGTTACCAATCGAAGGAAAGGAGTTAAGGAAACATATTACCATTTCTCCTGAGCATGGGTTACCTCCCAAGAAGTGCTATGTTTAAAGTCTTCATCCAGACTAAGAAAGAATTAGTCACATCATAAAATCATAGAGAAATAGTCGGAACAACTATGGGTCATCTGAATAAAACAATGTTATCCAAAATAGAAGGAAACTGCAGCAGACCCAGAAAGTGAACAATCCGAGTACAAACTTATCCATATCTAGTGTTTTGTTTATGACAACTACATCTAGTTGAGGTTCAGATTCGGGCTCTATGAAAGGGTCTAGATAAATCTCTTTAACTGAATTTCCCCGTAGGCAGGATCCGAGGGATCAGGTTGTAGAGTCTGGAAAAACTCAAATAATAAACTTAAGGCACATAATAATAACCTGAATAATTGTGGATCCTCAAAGTCAATCAGATTTGACCCACACAATTGACTACTCTTAAAATGGTGATCATTCTTAAGCAAATGTGTCGATTCTAATTTCCTAAAGTAATTAGGCTTAGTCTTAAAACTTAATAACTGAGACATTTGAAATTCAAACGTTCCCACATATGGAAGAAAATATTTTGGTGGGAAAACAAAGTCAATCTTGGTATTATTTCCTAGGTGAACCACATCGACCAGAGGATGGGTTTCTAACAACTGAACTTCTTTTTGGACATGATTAGGCTCGGAAAACAGTTCTTGAAGATAGTCTCTTAATATGGTAAAGGCACAAACATCAAGTCCCAAGTGAGGGACTTTTAAAAGAGTTAAAGGTAAAGCACAGGGAGAATGATAATCACCCCCAAACTTAGAATTTTTGGTGTCTCTAGATAGACTAGTCACAATTTCCCTAATTTTTAGATCATCAGATTCCTGAAAATGGTCAATTGCTTCTTCTAAGTTATAATCAGGTGGTGTAGTCTCACTCAATTTAAGATTTATACGAGTTTATCTTCTTCGTTTGAGACTGTTGTCCCTGAATCGTTGGACTCTAAAACACTAGTCTCGGAATAGACTCGTTCCTCTAAACCATCGTCATCTTCATAATAATGAGGAAATATTTCATCGTTTATAACAGCTATCTCTAGTTAAATCCCTTTCCTCTTGAATAGGTGAATAATCATTAATATTATTAGGATCGGAACTAGAGACATCATTATTAGCGTGAAACTCAATTGTGGTGAGAATTTCCTAATCATTATGACTACGGATTTCAATTTTCTCATCAAAAGTATCCTCCTCATCATAATAGTATGAAGATGATTGAACCTTATCTAAATAAATAGTGTCTTCTATTTTAACCTCGTCCTCTAAATTAGGTAAATATTCATCATTATTATCAAGGGTAAAAGTGAAAACATTGTATTGGCAATTAAGATCATTTTGAGCAATATTATTCTTTGTAGAAATTTCATTCATACTTAATACGAACTTATTTCTATCCTCAATGATAAATAATGGTTCATTCAAGACTTGTGAAGATTTGTTTTTAAATCTAATTTCTAAGACTAAAAATACACACAAAATATGAAAACTATATTCACAAATACTGAGGTTATGGATTTCACCATTAACCAATTAAAGTGATTCAAACTAATTAATATTCATGCAATTCTTACGTTTAATTTGATTCTAAAATATTGCAACAAGTAGATTTTCAAAATAACTATTGTATAACAAAAGCATGGAACATCTAAAACCTAGGACAAAGCATGTACCATCTAACGAAATCACAATTGCTTAAAAAATCATTAAATCAATTTTTTACCAAGGCGATTAATCATAAAAGAAATTGCAAAAATTAATTAAAATAAAAATATACCACTTTCATTGAAACAATGGCTTCCTCCGACACCTCATCATATGGGGTTTAGCTCATATTGCCCAAGACACTCTCAAAAGGTTGGTACATAGCTCAAAAGTGCTTGAGAAGAAGAAAATAAACAATAAACACTAAATCAGGAAAACTGCAACGTTTTTAACTGTTGTAGTATTCGTTGTTATAAAACAGGTGTTGCAGTTTCAAAATATACGCTGCAGAAGCAGCTGTTAGAAAAACGACTGTTTCTTGGTGATGTTAACTTCAAAAGAATTAGCCACAGAATCTGCGACCTTTCTTGAGTGTAGTCTGTTCTTCTTCTTCTTTCACGAGATGAACTTGATTTTTTTCTGATTTTTTTTCTGATGTTATTTTGGCCGAAGCCAACCCCCCTTTTTGATTATCTCACGACCCCTATTTATATCATAGCAATCCCAACTCGTCAAATCTCCCAAAATCTTCAAAAGAACTTTTGTTCTAAAAGAAAATTATCTCGGACATTATCTTCCTCACGTTGTCAAATATATTTCATTCAACCCTGGAAACAATATTGATATTTTTTTCCTTTTTATTGTTCTAGCACCGTGAATGAAATCTTTGGTGTTGTCCAAATCAAACGCAAGAAATGATTCAAAATGCCGAGATATTTCTTTTCTCTTTTTTATTAACGTACACTAACTATTCATGGGACCTGTTTGAAGTGTTTTTGATTTCCTAAATCTCCTCTTAATAAGGTAACAAGATAAACCTCTTCTTAAACTCTTCAAAACCTCTGAATATCTCTTTTGAATCTCACAGTTTGAACATAAAATTTTCTCATTTCTAAAATCAATTTTTGAAATGAGAAGGTGGGTGCCTTTATAAAAGATATGGGTGCCTTTATTGCTTTTGGGTGCCTTTATCAATTGGAGGTGGGTGCCTTTAACACTTTTATGAGGTACTTTTAACATTTTCAAGCCATCTTTTCCACAATTGTTTATTTCCAAAAATACCTAAAAAACACATAAAATAATAATATTAATACAAAAATGAGTTCTAACAATATACACATTGAGATCAAATAAGACACGAAAACGTGTCTATCACTATTTCATCAGTCTTTGGAGAGACTAAATTGATCTTGAAATTATTTTCTTTTAATAAAGAAGTGTCCATAATTTCATTCAAAATCATTATCTTGTTGGCCCTATAGGTCACAAAAACAAATTATCTTGTTGAAGTTTTAATTGCATATTTTATATGCTTTTGGTTGTAAGTAATAAAATCCATGGTTGATGCTAAATTTGTATGTCAAGTAGACTACAATTTTATTTTTATTTTTTTAGGACAATTTTTATGGCTTTTGAAGTCATTATCTCCAGTCCAACCTGGTGTTTTTAAAATTCAGAAATTATTATGAGTATATGTCCTCGAATTAATCGGATAATACTTTATGAAACTTGTTTCTGTATATGAGATAAGAATATTTCCGTCATAATCAGGCGGACACTATACACTACCAGAAGTGAGTGTTAATTAACTTGAATGTCATATCAGTTTCTCTCCTATCATGATCAAATCGATAAAGGCTGTCAGTATATGACTGGTGTGAAATATCTTATTTATTTTACTTTTATATAAAGCTTATGCCTCTTGGAAAGGCAGATCCATCCATATCTAGCAAATAGCTAGGTAGTGTTCTACAAAAGGCTATAGGTAGTGCTCCAATTGAGTCTACCAAAAAACGATTCACATTCTTAAAATTAATAACCCTTCACTTGATAATGATGAGATTATATCGCCCATGGGCACTGGTACCAGTAATTCTGCTAATTTTTCAAGATATGTATACATTTGAGAATTGTGTGGGATCGTGGTAAACTAAAATAATTGATGAATATTCGTTTACATTAGCTACTGAAATAATAAATGACGGTGGTTGTTAACCCCTCTGTAGAGTGATATCGACATATGCGATTGGTAGGCACAAAATCCAAATTATGTTGGATTGAAATCTCTTTAATAACGCAATATTTGGATCCGGGACTTAACACCTTAAACGTGCAAGCGTGAATTATGAAAATTACAGGTTGGTGTAGACCTAACGCTTTATACGAGAAATATATACGTTGTAGAAATGATTTGAGGATTTTATTTTAGCTCAGACCCTATGATTGGTTCGTTATTTTTTTCTACTTATATGATGCATTTGGCATGGTAGTCCTTTAAGGACTTGTATTGCATTCACACAAGAAATATGGTCGGATAACATATTCAAATTTGTAATCCATGGAAGATTCAAATTATACTCAGACAGCCACCTGACTCGATTATGTCAGATTTAAAAATCCTTTATGTGTTTTTAGAAATTTGGTACAAATCTAAGAATCCGGATTAGTTGATGATATCAACTTTATAGGTCTATTGAAGAGTCCTTAAAAATACTGAAATCAACGCTTAGCAACATAAATTCTACAGTTTATTGGTTTGCGCTATTAAAATTATACTAGCATAAAGCTTGTCTATCAATTAAACTATAAATTTTGTTTTGATGCTTATTTTCTAAACTCATATAATTGAGTTGGCATACACAAAGACGTCAATAGTTGTACTCTTTTTCCTTCGTTTCAGGTTTTGTCCCATGTGGTTTTCCTAACAAGGTTTTAACGAGGCAACATCTCGCTGACGTTGAATTTTTATTCAAAATATTGATATTGTGTTCTTTTTCCTTCGTTCAGATTTTGTCCCATCGGGTTTTACTGGAAAGGTTTTAGTGAGGCAATTTATTCAACATGATGGTCATCCAAGGGGGAGTTAATGCATAATTTTGGTTATTTAGTGGATGCCCACAGTTGATTAGACCAAATCAATATAACCATCTCCTAAGAATTTGGATGTCTTTCTGAACTACATACGGTTTAATAGCAAATACGGTTTTTTTTCACGTATGGTAATGTATTCGCATCTAGGCACTTTGTTGAATAAAGTACATCAACTACTACCACAAATCATCTTAGAGAAGCTAGCAATCCATGAAACAAGTCCTAAATGTGTTGAAGAAGAACGTAAACTCAACAAGAGTATTAATCGATGAAAAAACTGCTTGTGTTACTCAAAAAAAAACTTCATCAACTAGCAATTTTTCCCACGAAAGCACAACAATCTTCTGCATTCAAGAAATTCGTTCACCAAAATTGGGAAGTCCCGCCTCAAAGATTTGCAAGCCAAGAATTCACTGAAGTACTCATCAGGGGGAGTGTCATCATCAAAGGTGCATTCACTAGATTTATCGCGTTTCACTCTTTTTCATTCGTCAAGGTTTTGTCCCACTGGATTTTCCTTGTGAAGGTTTTAACGAGGCAGCATATGCGTGTCCAACACTGCTCTATATTTTTTGTACTCTTTTTCCTTCGCCTAGGTTTTCCCCTTCGAGTTTTCCTATCAAGGTTTTAATGAGGCAATATTAGTAGTGTGGTGTTATCCAAGGGAGAGTGTTATAAAATGACATTTGGTGGATTTACACCATCACCTTTTCATGTCCTCTTCACCTCTTCATTTCCCCCACTACTTTGTAACCACCACCACTAGTAGTGATGGGTGCATGCCCCTTAATACTATGGTAAATGCTCATGTTTTTCTCCATATAAATAGAGAATATTTCCTTTATAATGTGATATCAAAATAAGAATTCTTCTTCTTCTTTATTTCTTTGGTTTTTTTAGTTTACAACAATTAGTAAGTATAATTCTAGTGTATATATATATATATATAAATATTAAGAACCAGATATATATATATATTTATTTATTTATTTTTAAAATCTACAAATTAAAAAAAAAAAAAAAGATATACCTATTTTTTCAATTTGTTACAACAACAGTTGTTGAAGCTGATATTTTACCAAACACAATTTGATCATTTTTCAAATCAGCTCTAGCTTTCATTTTATAACTTAGCAAATGTTCAATTGTTTTGTTTTACACAGCACAGCACGGCAACGTACAGCAGGAAAGTGCTTTTACAAATCTCACAACAATACCAAACTAAGCCTTAACTTGTTTAAAATATTGGCAGGCACTTAGGTAAGAATTTCAAAAAGTACTACAAGGGCTTTGAATTGCAATCTCACTTGTGGAATGCAGCAAGATGTTATAAAAAAAAATTGTAACTATTCATTTTTATATAACTTATTTCACTTACTTCCTTATTGTTAATCAGTTATACCATTTTTAAGACTTATTTATGTTTTTTGAAGGAAATTAAACATGGAATTTTGGAGACAACAAAATCAGAATGCTTTTAAGTATCTTCTCAAGGAAGATCCTGCTTCATGGTTTAAGGCTTTTTTTATATAGCACAAGTAAATGTGAACATTTAAATAACAATTTTCAGAATCTTTTAACTTCATGATATGTAAACTAAGGGATAAACCTATTTGTAAGTTAGGCTTGTAAGTTAGGCATGATGTATGGACAGTTAGTTATGGGCTTGTTCTACAAAAGGAGGACTGAGTCTGCACGGTGGAAAGATGGGGACTGATAGGCCTAAAACCTATAGCCGCAATCGCACGATGACTACAAAGTAGAAGCGGTAAATATGGGTTTGTCCATGGAGATTGATTATAATATTTCTAATTAATTACCTAATTATGTGCTAAGACAAGAAATTGTTGTTGTTGATTTTACGAATTAAATTTAAATACAATTACTTAACAAATTGATTGATTGACAAGTGTGAAAAAATATAGGGTTATCGGATTCCACTATTTTTGATGTTGTAAAACTAATTAATCACTACTTCAACTATTACTCTCAAATTACTCAAAACAATTTTTGAACCCAATCTCATGTTTTGGAAGATTTATCGTTTTAAAATCCAATAATACAACTTTCATTGTTATACCAAAAATATAATTTTCCTTCGCTTATAAAATATCAATACCCTAAATACTATTCAGAACAATTATTATGAAGCTTTTACAGAAGAGAAAATTATTAATTGTTGAAAGCACAATAATGGAGTAATATATCAAAGAAATTGAAAACTAATAATTATACCTCAAAAATAGTTTCCTCCTACACCCTAGAGAAAATGTTTAACCACTCATAGCAGAAATAATAAAAGAAAATTGTTTAAACATTTGATTTTATTGATATGGAGAACACTTAGAAAATTTCTTTTATTTCTTGTTGATTTTACGACAAATCTCAAATGCAGTGGATAAAGCACGGCTCTAGGGTGCAGTTGAATAAGACTGTTCTGGAACGGCAAAAAGAAGAACTTTCTTCTTCCGTGTTAACTACAGAACTGTTGCGGAAGATGTTGAAGGAATTATTGTGATAGCAGTTGAATATAAAAGATTAGGTCACACCTTTAGCGACTGTTCAGAAACGTGTTTCTGCTTCTTCTTCTTCCTTCTTCGCTGTGATATGCAGAACACGAACTGATTTTCTTTTAACTTCTCTGTTCTCTCCAACTTTATCCTCCAATGCTTCATCTCGACTAGTATTTATACTATAACCCTAATCATCTCATCATATCCAGACCAAATCTTTCATTCAAAGAAGATTTTTCTCGGCAAGATTTTTTTTCCTCTCGAAATTAATTTTGATCCTGATTTTTATTGTTCGATCATTCTGTATTTCCTTTTTGCGTGAGATTATGATAAAACTTTCACTAATTTGAGACGAGATAATATCTATTGATTGGTTGTTGTATAGTTGTCAGGACCCTTGTGATATGGATATTTCGATACCATGCTCTGTTTTAGCGAAAAAGAGATTTTGTTGCGATTATGTTTCATCCAGAGAATGTACGAGATCCTACAATTAAGGTAAGAACTTAATCTTGCCTTGAAACCCCTGAAATTCTTCTCATATCTCATTAAAAGTCTTCATAAGACGAGCCAAAACTTTTGTCGCCAAAACTTTATTTGGAAATAAAGGAATGGGTGCCTTGAACCATCTCCCGGGTGCCTTTATCAAATCTCCTGGGTGCCCCTTATCCAAAATGAGTAACACTTTTTCTGGGTGTCTTTAACACTTTTTAAGCTCATTTTTTCCATAATATTTTATTCTTCAAGAATACCTACAAACACAAATAATTCACAAAATAAGTATATAAATGAGTTCTAATAATACAAATTGGGAACAAATCAGACACTAAAAATGTGTCTATCAGGGACTTGGTTCCTATTGCAGTTGATTTATTTGGGAAGATGCTTAAATTAGTGGGTGAGTTTAAGACAGTTTGTGAAGCGGCAGGCAAGTTTTTTGAAGTCACTAACAGGGCTACAACTACTATGTTTATTGTTGACCTGGTTCAACAACAATGTAGTTGTCTGCAATGGCTAATGAGAGGGATCCCCTGTCAATACTATGTTTGTGCATTGAATACAATCAGAGCGGATTGCCACAAGTAAGTATATGCATTCACTTTTATGGGTTGATGCATTCACTTCATTTCCCTTTATCCTTTTTATCTTCAATTTTTCAGTACTAATTTGATGAATTTATTTCATTTTTTGTTGTTGTGCAGGTACTACAACCATTATATATTATAGAGTGGAATCATATAATGCCACATATGCACCATTTTCACACCCTTTGGATGACCCATAAGACTGGGTGAAGGTAACCTCCATTACATTTTCACTTTTATTGGTTGTTGTGCAGTTAACAAACATAAATTCCTTTAAGATTTACTTTAAAAAGAGTACCTTATCTTGTTTATTTCCCAACTATGTCCAGTCGAAAATGGAGCTGAATACTCAAATCTCAAGCAGATCTGTAGGAAGACCAAGAACTAAATGAATAAGGGTTTATGATGAACCTGTGGTTGAAGTTAAACCTAGAAGATGTACCAGGTGCAGAATAGTAGGCCACAACAAATCAACTTGCAAAGGAGGTGAAGTTGGAAAGAATCTAAAAGAATATAGGTCAAGAACTCAAGTAGATGTTGCTTAATTTAGTTGCACAATTCCATCACAAGCAAGTACTAGGGTAAAGTAAAAAGAGTGAAGAAAATGGTGGTTTTGAAGGATATTGTGAGAGAATAAATTCTGAGGTACACGTATGTAAAAACTATTGGAGAATTAACAAGCTATGATGAGACGAGAAACACTGGAACAAAGTTTTTGAAAGCGTTGAATTGACAGATGTAAAATATTTAAAGTTTGAACCTGAAAACATTAATGCATGACCAACACGTGGGTTGCGGGAAAGTAAGGCACACTGCACAAAGCAGATAACCTTGCTGCCTGACCGACACGTAGGTTGCGGGAAAGTAAAGTGCACTAATCAAGACAGGCGGCTTTAATTGCTCGACTGACAACAAGTTGCGGGAAAGCCTGACATAATAAAGAGTAATAATGAATATTGATGCATCACTGACACGTATCGACTTTACAAGCAGCGAAACGCAAAGAACTAAAGCATGACGATTCACTTTAAAGAACTACGTGTCAAACATGCCATGATTCAAGTAAGATCGCAACAACCATCCTATTCAAAAAACAATAACTTAATTACAAGACCACAGAAGAGCTGCGGGATAACCAGTAAGAAACTATAAGGAGCAAGCAGTACGCATGTTAAGATTTGCGGGAAGAATAATTAGGCCTTGCGGAAACCACAAATAAACTTTGCGGAACTATACATAGCAACAAGAATGGATAAGAATAAATAGGTGGAAATGAAGATTGGCGGGACTCATCAATTTGGCTATAAATACTAAGCTCATAAACATGAGAAGAGGTTGGGAAATTTAAAGAGAAATTAGACTGAAGACATTGAAGTGATAACAAAGAGCTTAGGTATGAAATTTATATAATTGTTTAGTTCATTTGATTCATGATTAACATGATTATGATTTATATGAATTCATCACATTGGTATAGATTTTTCCTCTTTTCTTTTCTTCTGCATTGATGGGAATATGATCATACTAATTAATCCAATTATTTTACTTTTGGATGTAGACAGTTTTACTGTTGAATCACATAATACCTTGTGTCATTTCATTTATTTGATTTTTATCACTCTCAAAATGTTATTGTGAGACGCTTTAGGATAAGGTATCGTACTTTAATGGATTTCAAACACTTTTGGTTGTGATCCCAAAGTCGCCAGATTTTTGGTAAACACAATTTGGCGCTAGAAACATGGAGGAGAAAAGAATTTATTCTACCTGTCAAAAATTTTGTTAAAATTTTGAGTCATTTTCCGTTTGAAAAGTTTTCTCTTTCAGATGTAACAATTTAGATTCATATGGAAAAAATTGTATATATGGTTCTAGTCTAAACAAATCAGTGGTTGAATATATAAATTTGGTCGTTACGATCATGTTCTTTATTTTTGTTATCTTATACTTTCCATAAATGAAAATTTACAAAGGAATTTCTTCAAATCGTTAGTTTGAAAACTTAGTCCAAAATTTTCACCAAACAATATGTTATATTTTTCAAGCTCTTGATTTTTTACATTCAACCAAATTTTTGATACCTGCAAAGGTCAGTGAAGTAAGTTTTCAATTATGTGTTTGAGTTAGGTAATAATATATATGAACTTTCAAAACCTATGGTAAACTAGAAAGTTATCTGTTTTGTGTATGGTGTGTTAAAACTATGTGTAATATTTTCTTTCAATCAAATTATATTGCCAATTTATTAAGAATGATAAAACTTCTTGAAATACATAATTTATTATCTGAGCTCTTTTAGAATACTGGAAAAGAAATCTCTACAGCAACAAAAGTCTGAGCTAATAAGAAATCGAAACATCTCAAAAATAGTCACATAAATGAGGACAGTGTCACATAGAAGCATGAAGGATCAAGAGGACAATTCAGGAAGTCAAGGCAGTAATGCTATAGGGGCTCCACAACAAAGGGAAATAGCGAGAGAGTTACAAGAGAAACAACCCAGTAATGATCACATAAATAATTCTGAAGGCCACACAACTAGTCGTTCATATGAAGGAAAATCTCAAAACAGTATTGACCACATTCAACAATTAATGGAAGAAATGGATAAGATGCGCAAGGAACAACGAGCTTGTGCGGAATAAATTACACTGTTGACCAGAGAAAATCAAGCACTTAAAGAAAGAGTCCATGGTGTGGAGCCATCTACAACTAAAATACAGGGGCAAGAAGCAAGCTCCAGTAGACCCGCAGGAAGAAGGGGGAAAATTAACAAAGATCAAAGAGTAATGGTGGTGGAACCCCTTGATGTAATTTTAATATAGTGGTAAATAAGGTGATCGTTTCTCGAA
>JAJJMC010007665.1:2634579-2663197 GCA_023531435.1 Papaver californicum
GCTGATTTCACGGGATCTTTTGATGTTTATGACTTGCGTGAGATAACAACATTTGGAACAATCTAGAAGCAAAAGAAACTTGTTTCTCACGTGAATTCAAAGTGTGCAGTTGATTCAGTTGAATCCCGATGAGTTGGATCGGCCGATCCTGGGTTGACTCGCCTGGTTCGCTGGGTTGACTCACCTGGTTGACCCGCTGGGTTGACCCGATCCAGCTCAGCCCGATCCAAGGGTGCCCCAATCCAAAGTGTGGGTGCCTTGATCCATTTTCCCGGGTGCCTTTAACACTTTTTGAGCCAATTTTTCCACAAATCTTTATTCTTCTAATGTACCTACAAAAGCATAAAAACACGTAATAGACACAAAATTGAATACTAACTCACTAGAAATTAAGGTGCAATTTAGACACTAAAATGTGTCTATCACCCCTGCGCCAGCGGAATGAGCCAGCCAGATACAATTTTGATGAATCAAGGTTGCATAATGACAGGTGGCAAAAATGCTATGAGGACATGGAACTAATGCGAGAAGAAATAAAGAATTTGAAGAATAAAGAGGGTGGAAGATTAGAAGCAGTGTTAAAAGAGGCAAGACGAACACCATTGGCCCCACACTTGGCATACACATCAATACCGCATGAATGTAGTATTCCTAATTTTGAATGCTACATGGGATAAAAGACCCAACGACTCATTTGAAATATTACAATCGCATCATGACACGTTGGGAGCAAGATGACGTTGTTATGTGCCGGTTTTTTCCTTCGAGTTTGAAAGGAATAGCTTTGGTGTGGTACGACAATTTACCCGACGGGTCGGTGAATTCTTACACACAGTTGACCCGCAAGTTCTTTGAAGCATACATGTACAACCGGCCCGCAGATGCGGGGATGGACAAGCCATACTCACTTGCCTCATCAACAGAAGAAACCATCCGTGATTATACAGACCGATGTCAAACGATCTGTCAATCAATTGGGGATGTGACCCCAGAAGTCGTAATTAATAGTTATAAGTGGGGAATAGTCAATCGAGAAAGCCAACTCTTTGTTGATATCCATAATATAAACCCAAAAGGTAAAGGAGATCTCAAAGATATCATTGAAAAATGTGCAAGATTACAGGATATTCAGAGGCAACATCCGAGAATAATATCTCAAGGAAATGCAAGGAGAGCCAATTCTATAGAGCCATCATCCGGATCCGGGAAGAGGCTTGCGGGAAAAATTCCAAACAATGAATCAAAGCGAGCTAAGATAGATGAAAGAAAAAAAATTATCCAACAATTTGAAGAGCGGATTTTTACTAAACTCAACACTCCTTATTCAGAGATTTTGAATACAATAAATAACAGTCAAGATTTTCAGTGGCCGCGATCAAAAGAGCAATAGCTCGAACATACACAGAATTCTAAGGAATATTGTGAATACCATTGCTATCGGGGCCATTCCACAAACCGATGCAGGAATTTAATAATGCAAGTACAAAGGTTAATCGATGCGGGGGAGTTAAAGAATTCATTCAATCAATTGATCCCCTACCAAGATCTAATAAGGTAAAAGTTGTTAATATTCCTCAAAATAACCAAACTATAAACATGATCACATATTCTGAATCAGGTCAATCGTCCATGAGTGCAGCCATCAATAAAAAGCTACATAAAAGGATTCGTAGTCATGAAGTGTTCAAGGTTGCTGGAAGAGTTACTGAAATATGGGAAGAATGGATGGCATCCCTGGTAACTTTTTCTGTGGAGAAGGTGGACCAAGAGATTGAAATGCACGATGATCCTTTAGTACTTACACTGCCAGTATCCGGATGGAATGCAAGGAAGATCCTTATGGATGGGGGCAGTTCTCTTAATGTTTTGTTTTATGATACCTTTCATAAGATGGGGTTAAAAGATGATCAGCTAATGCCTTCATGCTACACAATTTATGGGTTTAACGGATTAGCTTCAAAACCGAAGGGGGGAATCTTGTTTGACGTTGCAGCGGGCCCGATAAGTATTCTGAAAAAATTCAGTATAGTGGAGGCTACATCTCCGTACAACGCTATCATCGGAAGACATTGGATTCATCAGATGAAAGGGGTAGCTTCAACGTATCACCAGTACTTACGGTTTCCAACACCGCAAGAGGAAATGGAGATAAGAGGAGATCAAAAGGAGGCAAAATCTTGCATCTTAGCAGAAGTCCGCATGAATGAAGATCGGCAACAGCAGCAACAAAATAAGAAAAAAGAGCGCAAGACGAAGGCTAAAGAAGAAGCCTTCAACCAATATATGATTAAGACTGAGGGAAGTAAAGCAATAGATGAAGTAACTGAACGGAGTACCATAAAGGAAACCATGCCAAAGAGTCTAGCATAGCAATCAAAGGGGGCTCCCACACTTTTAGGAGCTCCCAAACCCACCTGATGTAATTTTAAAGTGGTAAATAAAGATTCGTTACTCAGACTTGTGAAGATTGATTTTAAATTTAATTTCTAAAACTAAAAGTATGAAAACTCAAATATTTTTTATAAGGTTGAGAGAAAACTGAGGTTAGGATTCCACTATTTTCCAATTTCAAAGTGATAATAATTTTAATCATGCAATTAAAACATTTTAATTTGATTCTAAATCATTGCAAAAATAGATTTTCAAAACAACAACTGTATAACAAAAGCATGGAGCATCTAGGGACCTAAGCCGAGGCATGCACCATCTAACGGAATCACAACTGCTTAACAAAAATCTTTTAAATCAATTTTTAACCAAGACAATTAATCATAAATAAATTGCATAAATTAATTAAATACTTACCACATAATTGTTGGAAAAGTAGCTTCCTCCATAGCCTCAAAGATGAAGTTTAGCTCCTCATTGTAATGGCAAAATCCTCAAAAATCATTTTTATAACTCAAAAATTGCTTACAATAAGAATAGAAATGCTCACAGACACCTTGATACGTTTATAAGTGTTGCTGTGAACACCTCACACCGTTATAGAAGGTATTTCGAATGAATACGCAACAAGAAACAGTTTTCTGTTGCGTTTTCAAATAAAGTACGGTTTATGTTTTAATGAACGACGGTTTTTTGGTGTAGCCTGCTTCGTGTTCTTCCTTGGCAGCAGCAGAAATTTTTGTTCGTCTGTTAGCTTTCTTCTCGTGATTTCGAGCAATTCTAAGCTTCCCCAATCTCCTCTATCCCTCTGGACACCTCTAAGCTTCCTTTATATACTAATCAAAGCCTTAATCATCCTCAAAAACTTCCTTTAATTCCTTGCAGGATCACCGATCAACAATTTCCAAAAGAGAAAAGATTTTTCCTGATTTCCCTTTTCTTGCTCCGTTTAGTGATTCTATGATTAGAAGAATATTTAGATCTTTCTTCTTTTCTTCTTATTACCCAAATAACTTGATTTCCTAAAACAACTTTGAGAAGATTTCCAAAATTAAAGCTTGTTTCCATATTCAAGCTATTTCCTTTACGTGAGAATTGTTCCCGCCAATTTTTTCCATTTGAAATTTGGGGTGTGGTTGCCTTTAACCAAAGTGTGGGTGCCTTAATCCAAGTTGAGGGTGCCTTTAACATTTCTCCAAAAATACCTAAAAAGCAATAAAAAACCATAATAAGTACAAAATCGAATACTAACAATATATAAAATTGAGATCAAGTCGGACACAAAAATGTGTCTATCACCACCTTTACCCCAATAGAGGAGACCAAAAATGTTAACATTGGAATGGAAGAGTTTCCCAAGTTGATAAAGATTGGAACGCAGATGGAGGCGCAAAAGGAGCAAAATTTGATCATACTACTTCGAGAATTTATGGACATATTTGCATGGAAGATGGAGGACATGCCATGCATCGACCCAAACATTGTACAGCATGAGTTACATATATACCCCGAAGTTACACCTTTTCGGCAACGCATACTTAAAGTTGCGCCCGAATACCATGTTTCAGTTGAAAAAGAATTAAAAAAGCTCATGGATGCGGGATTCATCCGAGAGGTGCGGCACCCAACTTGGATTTCCAACATGGTGATTGTACCAAAAAAGAATGGCGGAGTTAGAATTTGCATACACTTCACCAATTTGAACAAAGCATGCCCGAAAGACAGTTATCCACTCCCCAGCATAGATAAGTTGGTGGATGTTGTTGAAGGCCATGAAGCCTTATCCTTTATGGACGGACAATCGGGATATAACCAGATCGCACTGGCTAAAGAAGATCAAGAGCACACTGCATTCTTTACTCCTCGCGGTTTGTACTGTTATACCAGAATGACATTTGGGCTGAGAAATGCAAGAGCAACTTATCAACGGCTCGTTGATGCAATTTTTAAACCATGGATAAGCCGCACACTCGAAGTTTATGTAGATGCCATGCTGATAAAAAGTAAATTCTGAAAGGATCATTTACAAGATTTGAAAGAGATATTTGAAGCCTTGCGAAAATACAGAATGAAAGTTAATCCCGATAACTGCATTTTTGGGGTTACCTCAGGAAGGTTTCTGGGGTATTTGTTTACTAAAAAAGGAATTGAAGTGGATCCCGCAAAAGTTCAGGCAATAGTAGACATGCCATCTCCAAGGAACGTTAAAGAAATGCAGAGACTAAATGGTTATTTGGCCGCACTCAGCAGGTTTATCGCAAGATCATCGGAGAGATGCAAACCCTTTTTTGATATTCTAAAAAAGAAAAATAAATTTGAATGGAATGAGAAATGTGAGCAAGCTTTCCAAAATATCAAGGTCTACCTCGCAACATTACCTACACTGCAAAAGCCAAAACCTGAAGAAGTTCTGGCCTTATATAATGCGGCAACCGAAGACGCAATAAGTGTGGTGTTAGTCCGAACCAATGAGAAGAGTGAAAAAACTGTGTATTATATCAGTAAGACTTTGAACCCCGCAAAAATAAATTATACAAAAATTGAACAGTTAATCTTAGCACTGGTATTTGCTACCCAAAAATTACGTACGTATTTTTTGACACATTATGTGCGGGTACCAAGCAAAGCACCATTGGGGGTCGGTACTGAAGAATGCAGGAAAAGTCGGAAGGATAGCAAAATGGAACACACAGCTTGAACAATTCAATATATTATTCGAATTACAAACTGCATAGAAGTCGTAAATTTTGGCTGATTTCCTTGCGGATTTTCCGTTGGACGATGATTTCAAAATTAAAGGTTTGCCCGGATTTGAAAATGATAATCAACCATGTTTCATTCTTCGTTTCCTAATTTTTTATTAATTTAGTTACTTATTATTTTATGATATCGAAATTCAAGGTTTGTCTGGATTTGAAGATGATGACCCTCAGGATATCCTAAACTCTGTAAATCCCCAAAGATGGGAGGTATTTGTTGACGGGTCCAAAAACAAAGATGGTGCGGGAATTGGAATTGTGATTACAACACCTACGGGGGATCGAAAAATACATTCATTACGACTTGAGTTTGACGAGCATACAAATAATATAGTGGATTATGATGATGTGGTTCATGCCCTTAGACTCATTATTGAATTGGGAATAAGTGGTGTGCGACTCACGAGTGACTCACAATTAGTAATTCGACATGTTGAATTAAAATATCAAGTGCATGATGAAGACCTAATAAAGTACAAAAATCTTGTACAAAAAATGGCGCTTCAAGTTCCAAATCTAACTTTTCGACATCTATCCAGAGATAAGAATCGTCATGCTGATGCGTTGGCATTTATTTCTTCAATGGTAAAGGATCGGAATACATCAGCCTTAAAAATTGGGCGTATATATGAAGCATCAATCAAGTTGCGGACAGTTGAAAATATGGAAGAAGAAATTGGGGAAGATATTGAAGATGCAGTTGTCCAAAATGATGTAAATTTCCCACAAAAAATAGAAAATAACCTAACTAGAGAAGATTGGAGAGTTTCACTCCGTCAATATTTGCAAGGTGGGATATTACCCATAAATTCTAAAGAAGCAAGGAAGGTGCAATCAAAATCTACAAATTATCAGTTGCGGGATAGCATTCTTTACCGCAAGTCTTTCTTGGGACCGTTACTTTGATGTTTATCACAGAAGGAAGGGCTGCGAATTCTCAAAGATATACATTATGGAGATGCGGGAAATTATAGTGGAAGACGATCACTGGCATTAAAGGAAAAAACGCAAGGTTATTATTGGCCCTTTATGCATAAGGATGCGGAAAATATGGTGAAAAGGTGTGAAGAATGTCAGCGCTATGCGAAAAGAATAAAAGCTCCCGCAACAGAACTTAATTCGGTGCTCAGCCCCTGGCCATTTGCAAAATGGGGTATAGACATTGTTGGACCATTAGTGGAAGGTACTCGAAAAAGAAAGTACTTGATTGTGGCTACAGACTATTTCACTAAGTGGGTTGAGACCAAAGCTCTTGTACATATTAGAGATACCGATGTTTTTAAATTCTTGTTTGAGAATATAATCTATAGATTTGGAATTCCGGCAGCCATAGTCTCATATAACGGACAACAGTTACAAGGGAAAAATATTGATATGCTCTTCGAAGCATTTAATATACAAAAGAATAAGTCTACTCCGCTCTATCCGCAAAGCAATGGACAAGCTGAAGCAACAAATAAAACAATTGCCATGAATTTAAAGAAAACTCTTGATGGCCATCATAAACGGTGGTGTGAACAGCTTCATAATACATTATGGGCATACCGCACTACAATAAGGGAATCCACTGGAGAATCACTATTTCTTCTTACTTATGGAACAGAAGCAACCATTCCAACGGAAATCATTCTACCTACTACAAGAACAGAAGCATGGGAAAAGAATTTAAATTCAGACCTAATGCTTGAAAAGTTGGATGACTTAGAAGAAAGAAGAGAAGTTACACTTCAAAAAATGGAAAATTATCAAAGAAGACTAGCAAGAGAGTACAGTAAAAAGTAAAGTTGCGGAATTTTGTGGAAGGACAATATGTTTTGCGGCAAATCCTGGAATACCAAAGAGATAAAACAGCAGGAAAACTCGCACCAACATGGGGAAGACCTTATATCATACAAGGCATTGCGGTACAAGAATCATATCACTTGCGGAATATGGATGGAGGAATTTTACAACATCCATGGAACGCCCAATATCTCAAACCATACTATCCTTGATCAATAATGCAACTGTGCAACTGTCTAACAGTGCGTCCATAATAGGTAAAGCATATTAAATGCAATCTCTTTAAAAGATCCAAATAAATTTTTTTAATTATAAGATTTTTCGCAACAGAGATGCTTAACATTACATTGATTACAATACCAGGTACTCTTCACTATAGGAATCGTTCGCAACCCGCAATGCAATTACACAACAACTTGGTTTCACATTAGGTAAAGCAACAAATGTAACCTCTCTAAGAAAGTCCATATAAATGTCTATGAGTGTATGACCATTGGATCTTTCGCCAACAGGGGTGCCTAACGTGATATTAATTGTTTTATCTTTCTCCATTTTAGGAGACTTTCGAGACCGCATCTTAATTTCCTCCTGGCCCGAGTGAAGTTAGACATGTTACACCCACAAAATACCTCAAGGTACAAAATTTCCTTGCGGATAGATAGATCACACTCATACAATGAACTAACAATCATTATACATTCAAAATCTGTTTTGCAGGGGATAAAGTTACAAAGATATATGGAAACACAATAACCATTAAAAGATGAAGAGCGGAACAACAGTAAAGAAAGTTAAGGAGCGGGAAGCACGTCTTTGAAGGGAGGATTATCTGGAACATCTCTGCGCTTGTAAACCTTTGTAAATCCATCAGATTTTACTTAGTCAAGAGTGTTATTGACCGCTTTTGCAATTTAGCTTTAGCTTCGACTCTTAACCATTCAATATAAGCTTTTCTATTTTTAATCTCCATTTTGAATTGGTTTACTTCAGTTTCGCATGTCTGGACTCTTCTTTGCAAAAAGTTTATTTTCCCTCTCTTAGTAGCTAAATCCTGAACAAGGCTTTCATTCTTTGCAACCTCATGCTTTAGAGTCTCTTCAACACTCTTAGTTTTAGAAGATAAAAGCTCAAGTTGAGCTTGCGCTTCATTGGCTTTTGTGGAGGCAAGCTCAAGCTGAGTTTGTGCCTCATTAACTTTGTCAGAAGATAGCTCAAGTTTCCTATTGAGTTCTTCTATCCTAGTAGTTGCGGGACCAAGCTCTCCCTCAGCCTTAGCAGCTCTTTCTGTTACGTCCTAAAACTTTTCTTCAAAACCTGAAATTAAAGTAATGAATTAATTAATGCGGGAATAATATTAAATTTTAATCTTACGATCAAATAGGATACCTCTTGCGAGGGATTCAAACTCTACTAGTTCACGACCCATCGCATCTTTCGTAATATCAAGGAAATCTTATTCTCACGAAAGCTGCTGTAATTGGCTTTGAGTCGTTCGAGATGTTGTTGACACTGAGTTAACTCTGTTTCATTATCCCGCAGACGATTCAACTTAGATATGCATTTTTCCACTTCTTTATGCAGCCGGAGAATATCGCTCCCGCGATGAAGAACAGAATCAGATAAGTTTAGAATCGTAGCTTGAGCATCTGAAATGGCTCTCCCTTAGCATAAGCCTCTGCAGTAGAGTTGTCTCTGTCCTCTATGAGTTGAGCGATGTACGAAGAAAGTTGTGAATGATGATACGATCCGGAATGGGAAAATCCTAATAGGATATTCCGCCGCCCCACACAAAGCTTGCGGTTCTCTTCTTCCAATTTTTCAGATATTGCACGTGCTTCAGAAACGCAACCTTTAGTACACAGCAAAGTGGCATCAAACTCTACTTTCTTGCGAACTTTTTCCACGAATAAAAGCCGATGTTGTGATTCTAATTCATTATACTTCCGAATAACCGAATCATGATTGTCTACAAGATCATTGAATTTTGTCTTGATTTCCACATTCTCATTATTAACTTTTATAACATGATCTCTCAACTGTGTAATCCTGTGCTATATCCTAGATACAAGTTCTGAATCCCCTGCTGATCCCGTAAAGTAGTTCAGAAAACAAGAGAAATAAAATAAGGAAAAAGTAACTGAAAGAAAGAATAAAACCTTGATTCTGAAGAGTCAGCACTTGTTGGCGGAGCACATCATTTTCCCGCTTTAAATCTAAGGCATCATTTTCTACAGCTCTGAATTGGGACTCCATCATGGAGGACCGCGCCTTGTAGAATTTGTACGCAGTATGTACGGCGCTTTGACCCCGTCCAAGCTGCGGAATTAAAGTTATAATTAGAACATAAATTAAGAAGAAATTAAGAGTTAAAGAAACAATTAAAATACCTGAAGAAGAGATTGTTGAGGGAAAGAATACACTTGTGCATCCGCAAGGGCGAGTGTTTCCGCAAGTGAAGAGGGTTCGATGATGCGGAATGAAGGATCAACAGCTTCACCTTGGTTTTTTAACCAAGCATCCCTGACCACATTGTATGGTACAACTTCCATGGATTTGCGCAACCGGGAAACTGAAGAATTATCGGATTTAACAGGTAGAGAGTTGAATGGAACGGTCAGAAGATTCTTTGACATGAACTATCTGAAGGCTTATTCTTCCTTATCCAAGATATTAGAAGCCTCTGCAACCCCCCCTCTTCTGCTTGATTGCGGAACTCCATATTTTGTTGAATTCTATCAGCATCAACCCTGCCCGCAACAGTAGCCCTGACAGGACCAGCCTCTGCCATAGTGCTTGGGGGCACATTACTCGTTGTACTGGTACTTATCGGCTCATCTGCTTCCGCAACATGTGCTTGCGGATTCACTTCTGCTGAAGAAATTATAGGATCACCTTGAGAGTTACAATCATCTTCATCAGTTGAATCATCTCCATCAGAAGAGGCTTCAAGCGGATCATCACCAGGCAAAGGGGAGAATTGAAAGTAAAAAGAAGGATCGGGAGCGATAGCTTGGTGCGAGAAATCGTTGGCAGCATGTGAAATCTCTTCCGCACCACCAGCTTGTTCCGCAGATTAGAAGTTCGTTAATTGAAGAGGAATATGTTGATCATTTTATTGTCTTTCTGCGTTAAAGCTTCCTTCACCCTTTAAGCGTGGATGATGAAGAGAAGAATCATGAATCTCTCCCTCTTCCCTATCTGAAGAAGCATGAGGTGTACCCTTCGCTTTCTTCCGACCCTATAGATGCACCGTAATACTTCATTAGATGAAATTCTAAAGCAATATAAGAATTCATTGGATTAAAGTAATACCTTTTCTAGAAGGGGTGAGGCCTTGCGTTTTACCCCCGCATCATCTTGTGTATCTTCATCAACCGGCGGCTCATTCTCCGACTCAGCTTGCGGCTATAAAAAGAAGAAGGAAATTTAATCGACAAATGGAAACTCTAATCATTAAGCAATATATAAAGTACACAAAGAAAGAGAAAAAATCTAGGTACCTCAATGACAAGCGGGAACTTGAAATCAGAAAAATTTAATCGCCAAGAGCAATAACCGTTGAAACGAGTAAGAAGATCGTAAACTACGTTATCGGGAACAGACCCGAAAACCCATGGACCCTCAATAAGGAGAGGGGTGCGGTACCATTTATAGTCGTGATCTTCCCGGAATCTTTCCCTGAGAGGACGCGTCGTCCCTGGAATATACTTCAGCTTCGCGTTATCAATTTCCGCTAGCAAACGGAACCCCTCACCACATTTGGGGTACGGGCCAACACTCTACCTCTTGAAATTCTTTGCGGCAACATTATCCGCATAAGTTGAATGGAAATTCTTCATTGTTTAGTATTTGCTTAATGAAAGGTTCGGAACATAACATGTAAACCTGGTTTTTCCTTGGCTACGCAAGCTGCATTCATTAAGTACTCACCACCAATTTCCATTGTATTGTACGATAGACCGCACTAAGCCTTGGTGGGATTGATTACGGCTGGCAAGAACTTCGAACTGATAAAAATTGTCCCTTTGGTATAAAGAAAGCTGCAGACCCGCAACTAAAGCTCCCGCAGGGATTAATAATCTGTCGTTGGTATGTTGAAAACCCTCTATCATTTCCAGGGAAATTTCATCGTCAACGCAATCGTAAAAGGAGACTTTGAATCCATGAAGACCAAGGATCCTTTTAAATTCTTCAAGATTCATAGACCTGAAGCTACAGCTTTCATGAGCATGCTTGTCTTTGGGAGTAGGATTATTCACTGCAGCACGGACACTTGCGGGCCTTAAAGGTTCCGAAGGATGACTCCTCGATACAGGATAACGAGATGGCTTCCTGAGTAAAAGTTGATCATCCTGATGAGAAGCATCACTAGTAACTTTGGTTTTACCTTTTCCAGCCATGATAAATTTTTATCTACACAGAAAAGAAAAATAAATAAATAAGCTTATCAAGATCACAAAACAAGAACAAAGAAGAAAAGTTATAAAATAAAAGAACAACAATAGGATCATTACATCAAGATGTAAATCAGCCACTCATTCTCTAATCAGGAAAAATAAGAGATCATGATAAAACAACTAATCCTCAAAAGAAAGATCAACAACCTTAAACTAATCATTCATCCATGCAAACAAACAGATAAAGACATTATCTACAATGATTAAGGTACAATGAAGAAAAATGATCAAGCAAAAAAGTTACTTACAGTGAAGAAAAATCTGATTGATTGAAAAGCTGAAAACTGATCCCGATGCAATAATTTTAGATTATAAAAGTTCAGGAGAATGAATAGGTGTTGAAGAATCTTTGAAAAGCTCAAAGGAATGAAAAGCACCAAAACTTTAAGAAGAAGAAGACAAGAGGTATAAAGAATGGAATGAAGAAAATAATTGATATTAAATAAGAGAAAAACTGAAACCGTCAAAAACTGAAAAGAAATAAATTTCAGAGATTTGATTTCCTCGAAAAACGCCAACTGACAAAAACGTGCAAAGGAAAGTTACTGCTAGCGAAAAAGCAAGAAAAAGTGTAACGAGGGAAAAGAAGTTATTGCAGGCGTGGGAAGGGAAAAGGTAATTATTATTTTTCCTTTTTTCAAAAAATTTTAACAACTGTCAATTCCAAAAAAGAAAAAAGAGGAAAATTGTGAGAGAATAAATTCTGAGGTACACGTATGTAAAAATTATTGGAGAAGTAACAAGCTATGATGAGACGAGAAACACTGGAACAAAGTCTTTTGAAAGCGTTGAATTGACACCTACAAAATCTTTAAAGTTTGAACCTGGCAACATTAATGCATGACCAACATGTGGGTTGCGAGAAAGTAAGGCACACTGCACAAAGCAGATAACCTTGCTGCCTGACCGACACGTAGGTTGCGGGAAAGTAAAGTGCACTAATCAAGACAGACGGCTTTAATTGCTCGACTGACAACAGGTTGCGGGAAAGCCTGACACAATAAAGAGTAATAATGAATATTGATGCATCACTGACATGTATCGACTTTACAAGCAGCGAAACGCAAAGAACTAAAGCATGACGATTCACTTTAAAGAACTACGTGTCAAACATGCCATGATTCAAGTAAGATCGCAACAACCATCTTAATCAAAAAAATAATAACTTAATTACAAGACCACAGAAGAGCTGCGGGATAACCAGTAAGAAGTTATAAGGAGCAAGCAGTACGCATGTTAAGATTTACGGGAAGAATAATTAGGCCTTGCGGAAACCGCAAATAAACTTTGTGGAACTATACATAGCAGCAAGGATGGATAAGAATAAATAGGTGGAAAGGAAGATTGGCGGGACCCATCAATTTGGCTATAAATACTAAGCTCATAAACATGAGAAGGGGTTGGAAAATTTAAAGAGAAATTAGAATGAAGACATTGAAGTGATAACAAAGAGCTTAGGTATGAAATTTATGTAATTAATTAGTTCATTTGATTCATGATTAACATGATTATGATTTATATGAATTCATCACATTGGTATAGATTTTTCCTCTTTTCTTTTCTTCTGTATTGATGGGAATATGATCATACTAATGAATCCAATTATTTTACTTTTGGATGTAGATAGTTTTATTGTTGAATGACATAATGCCTTGTGTCATTTCATTTATTTTGATTGTTATCACTCTCAAAATGTTATTGTGAGACGATTTAGGATAAGGTATCGTACTTTAATGGATTTCAAACACTTTAGTTTGTGATCCCAAAGTCACCAGATTTTTGGTAATCACAGATATGGTGCTTATTAAGGAGAATCATCTAAAGCTTCTGGGTCCAAGAGGAAGATTTCACAAATTGTCTCACAAACTATTACACACCCACAGTTTGGATGTGTTCAACAAATTGTCACACAAACTGTTCATCCAAAGGGGAAGGCTAAGAAGACCAAGAAGAATTGATAAATCTGCTTAATTTTAAGTTTTTTTTGGCTTGTAATATTCGTTTTGCTTTGGACAGAATCTAGAAACTTAGACAAGTTTATCTTTATTTTGGTATGGGTTTTACAACTTCAATGATATTTTGGTATGGATTGAAATACTTTATTTTTGATTAACTAAATTCAAAATCACATAACTTTTTTGCAGATAGGATTACATATGAAGTTTTCCTAGTTAATTACATATTGTTTGCAAATTCATAACCTTGTTTTTTGCAGCAGTAAAAACAGCATCTGAAGCCTATCTAAATGTTTGACATTCATTGCACTTAAGGTAATTTATGTCTCTATTATGAACATTCTTGCAGAATACCAGTTTGAGTTGTCCTTTGCAGTGTGCCTGGAAGCATGGTTGGTTATGCAGTGGACAATCTTTCATTAAATGTGCATCTCCACAAGCAGAGCAGCTTCTTTCTTTTGGTAACTTCAACATCAAGCTTTTTACAGGATCTATGGCATTATCAAACCATTCAAAAGATGTGCAGGTAACATTTGATTACTTCAAAAACATTTTTCCATTACTATCAGTTGTGGTGGATTGAAGCATCTGCCTTATACCATTACAAGGTACATGTTTGCACCTTGAATACAGCCATTGACATACTTTTGTCTCATGATTGCCCTGTTCACAGATTGAACGATCAATCATGATTTTTTTCTCATTGTTTTTCTATTGCTACTGCTTGGGGAGTCTTTTTGACCTCCACTCATGGTTTATTTGTGTGATTGAATGTTGAAACAAGTGAACAATTGAAAATAGGAGGAAAATACAGGGTTTTCTGTAGGTGATTGAAGAAAGGGGCTTGAAGAAATAAATTAGGGTTCTTAACTAATTCTTATAGCAGCGAAGAAGATGAAAAATTAGGGATTGTACCCGTTCATTTGAACACACAAGATGAAGCCACATGAAACATGACCGTTATTATTGCAGGTCATGTGACGTGCACGATTTACTGAGTCGACTAAGTGGCTCACTCAGTTAAACTCGACCCGAATTGGTACAGTTAGGGGTTAGGGGGTTTTCAGACATTTTGATATAGTGACAGTTGTGCACTTAACGACGGTTAAACGTTTTATTGAAAAAACAAGATGGGAAATTGAAATCGGATGTATTTTAGTAATTATGAAAAGAAACGGATGTATTTTTGTAAACACAATTGGAACGGGTGTACTATATCAAAAGTCGCAAGATTTTATTGCATTATCTAACCTATTTAAATAGACTTCAATATTTGTAAGGCCCATTAAACTCCTTGTAAATTGCATGGCATTCTGCCTCCTTGGCATTTACATCGCGATGTCTGTAAATACATCTTGAAAATTGATGTAACCTGTAATATTATGAATTATTATACCAATCCCACAATATCTCAGGTCCAGTTTGAAAGATGCATCACAGTTAATAGTAATATAAGGGTTAGAGGAAGGAATCCATTTTTGATTTCTGTTGAGAGATATGGCTCTCTGATATTGGAGGATAACCTTATTGCCCTGGATGATAGAATTATGAAGGTTTTGAATTCTTCTTATGGTCAAATTTCCCAAACTGTACATCCCACTTTTGTAATCCAATCTTTTCCAAACAATTGATCAGTAGAAACCAAGGTGAATTTCATATCAAAACCAAACAAAGCATTCGTTTGTTGAAACTTCACATGAATAATTGCAGATCATCTAAGACAAAATATGAAACTGCACATTAAACAGATAAATCGACCTCATGCGTGTTATTTAATTTAGACGTACTGTGATGATGTGTTTATCATTTCACTGCAATGTTCTGTTCCTCATGCAAAGTGATGTTATGGATGGAGATGACTGACCCTAGCTGGTCAAGCATTTCTGTACCAAGTAGAGATTATAGTAATAAACTGAGAGTTATTACTTGTGCCTTGGTTCTATATATGGAGCTGAGCTCCTCCCACGTTCTGCTTCTGGTGGAAATGAAAACCTTTCCTTAATCAGCAAACACATAAATCTAAGAACTTGAATGCATTCAATTTACAATTTAGTGGCCATAGATACTGGATGTTAACTTGAATTCATTAAGAAGGAACAAGAAGATGACAATTAACCATTTATCTCTATGGACCATGTAAAACAGGGTAATTTGTTGGTTGGTCCAGAAAACCCGGTATTAATTATCTTATAGTCCATCGGGAAAAATCAGTTATCTGGAGGTCCAAAATCCTTTTGAAAAGTTAAAATTATTGTTATGGCTATCAATATTCACGTGTGAACCATCCATGTACTCCATCTCCTCCACGTCTCAGTTTCTTATAATATGAATTTTCAGTTTCAGCTTTTTTATTTCATTTAAACCTAAAAATCTAGGGCGCGATTTTTGTAAACCACCTTAAACTGAAAAATCTAGGTTATAGAAACCAAATCGAAAATCAAAATTAAAAATTAGAAGAAACCAAATCATAAGAAAACCCAAAATTAACCTAGGTCAATAAAAGCAGATCAAAAAATCATCAACAAATCACATATATATGTTTCATTAAATCACACGGTGAAAAAATGGTTACGACAAGAACGATCAACAGAACAATAAAAGAAGTAATTGAAGAAAAAAAATCCTTCGCCAGCAAAAACCAAAAAAAAAACTATTGCTCCATCACCAACAACAAAAAGGAAGAGAAACAAAGGGGAAGAAAGCAATTTTACCTAAAAAAAGATACAGCTTCTAATTTCACTTTTGTTTCTATTGATGCTTGAAAATTTAGTAGATTCTTCCTTTTTGGTTCACTTTTAGGGGTTTGTGGTTTGAATTACTCGATTTCTTAGGTTTTGTTATATTTGTATGGATGATTTTGATTTATTTGGAACGCCAGTAAAACGTTCTTTGTTTGAGTAAAATTGTTGTCATGTTATGATGTGTTGTTATTATGAAACAGTACATATTGACATGTACCATGTGAAAAACATCTCTTATGCTTGAATAAGAATCAGTACATGTTGATATGAATTGTTGGTACTTTATCTTATATAGATATTAGGTACATATCAATATGTACTAACATGCAAAGGGGAAAAAAGTGTAAGAAACAGTATGTTTTGAATGTAGCATATCAATATGTACTAATGCTTGAATGAACATCATTTTCACCAGTACATATCAACATGTACAATTGGATAGGTTTCTGATACTTCTTATATATATATATCAATATGTATTTTAGGTTTCTGGTGCTTGTTGATATGTACTCATTGTTGTGTATGAATTAATAGTGCATATTGATATGTACTCATTCTTGTGTCCATCAGTACATATTTTTAAGAGATACATTTTGTAGGAATTTTTCCAATTAAGACTAAGAATATGTGAATTCTGGTTTTATTTTAAGTATTATTAGCTGGACTGTAGTTTTTGCATGAAAATGAACATGCGTTTAGGAAAATGGTCGTTCGACTGTTCTTTTTCGATGTTTGTTCAAGATTTACAACACCAAAAGTTAATAGTATGACGTGGAATTGTACAAATAGTATATTACTTCACATTTATTTATTTTTTTCTTCAGGTTATAGACTTCAAAGGTGTATATTATTGTAGGACAAGGATCAGAGTCAGGTCATGATGTACCAAGTTCCTCAAGAGCTCATCAAACACTAATGATGCTAGTTGTGGTTGGGACATTTCTTTCATGGTTCTAAAGAAAACAGAAGAAGAGAAAGATAACTAAAGTTTATAACAAGAGAAAAGATAATGTACTAAAGAGAAATTCTTTTCATTGGTACAAAAAGAGTCAATTAATGTTGTTATTTTAGTTGTAATATTTCAATCTTTCAAATTCACTTTTGCATCTTGTAGAAGAAAAAAACTGAATTTTGTTTCTGATCAATTGAATAATGATATATTGACATTAACATTTCTCACTCAACTAGTGTGATTCTCAGGTTTAAAAAACTGAATGTGTTTCAATGCTTCGTATAGTACTGCAACATACTAGTCATATGAACTTAGTATAAAAGACTAAAAAAAGTATGAGTCTTTAAATACTTGCAGTACATATCTGCTTGTACTGTAAAACCTGGTAGTACATATCGATATCGCACAATTACAAACATAACTCAGCCAACTTTAGTATATATTGATATGTACAGAGTAAAACCACATAACATATTGACATATACTGCCATATAACATACACTTGATTCGTTTAATTATTCATTCATTGACTTGTTGATTCACGGTTCACTTGTTTTCCAATTCCAAGTTATTATATAACACAATTGTATAATTCATAAAAACAAAATGGGGAAGACAAAAGTAACATAGTAACCTAGTTGATTCATTATGAATTGGACCCAATTATAGTAGTCATAACATATACATTGAGAAAAATAGGAGAGGTCAGTCATTGTCTTATCAAGCATGAAAAACCATAGACGCGCTATCTTTGGCAAGTACATGTTTGCGTTTGCATTTGTAAAATCAACCATACAAGACCGGCACACAGAAAAAAGAGACAGTTAAAGTAAATAATGCATCAATATGAATAAAAATATTCATTCTACATCTACTGAAACACATATTAACAAAAAAAAGAACCCATAATAAAAAATAAAAAAATGAGATATGAATGATAACGAGGGGGCGTTTCCCGCTCGACCCCCGTAAACCATAAATGATAAAACATAGAATCAAAAAATCAACATGATATATATACAATATTTGATAGTGTTTAAAAGAGGTCACAATATTATTGTTGCAGATACAATAAGAGAAGAAACAGTAATTACTATAGCAAAGATAAGATGTAGCAAACAAGGAATTTTTACCTCAAAACTAATGCATTCATAGAAATATAAAGCCAATGGAGTGTCCATAAGCACCAGTTTATAAAGCTCACGCATGTTCTGAGCAACCGCGAGGGTAGCAATGCTGAAAAAGAAATCATAGAGGATAAATTCACACGAACATTGCAAGTGTTAGATAGAAACTAAATATCCTTATAGTAACATTATTTGTCAAACATTCCCAATGGATGGCATTTCTCTAGTAATTCCTGAACATCTCTCTCATGCAAGGTGCCAGTCACAATAAAAACAACATTGTCAATCATATGCCCATACCTATAAGAAACAATATAACCTAAAATTACTTCAATCCATAAAATCTATGAGAATATATTGTTAACTACCAAAGAAAAGTTTTAAGATTAGAAGGTCAAGTGACTAAGCAAATCAGATAGAATAAAAAAAAAGGTTTAAGATCTGTAGGTACGTGATATATTCCAGGAAAATCGATAAAGGTTTTGTAGCTTGGCACAACATGTGCTTATACTCATCAAAATTGGAATCCAATAAATTTCTAGAGAGATTCAAAATGAAAAAAACAGTACATATACACATGTACTGAAGAAAACAAGAACTAAAAACCCAGTACATATTGATATGTGCCGAGTGAAAACCTAATACATATTTATATACATCGAGTGAAAACCCAATACATATTGATATTTACCGAGTGAAAACCCAATACATATTTATATACACCGAGTGAAAATCCAATATATTTTGATATGTACCGAGCAAAAACCCAGTACATATTACGCATTCCATCCATTAATCCATATGAATATCTCTTGTAAATATAACAATAATTTGATAAATATAAATAAAGGATTCCAATAACTGACTTACGGTGGACCTTACCAAGGTAATTAGAATGGATGTACACACATTTTAACTTACAAATCACCAAAATATAAACTATGTTATTACTCTTAGAGAACTATATCAATTGAACAGTCCTAGTATCTACATGTAGAATTCATTTCCTGATTACATATTGATATGTACTGAGTGAAACCCTAGTATATATTGGTATGTACTGAGTGAAACCCAATGCAAGGAAACATCAAGACACTTTTCAGCTCACAATAAATACAAAAATATCTTTCAACTATGAATATACACAATTACCTAGAAAACCTGAAAAGCAACAAAAAATAGATGATGAGCTAACTCATCTAGACTAGTAACTGAAAAAAGACAGCAAGTTGAAGCTTTGCATTTGCATTTACTACATTTGTAATTTCATTTATAGCAAAAAGAAGATACTCCTGAGCCTGAGAATAATGATATCATTGTTAAAGTACAAACTCAGGTTGTATGCCAATATTCTTGTGGTATTATTCAGTAAATAGGCTGGTCATTATATACTAATGAATTGCCACAACAAGTGGTGAATATGGTGGGATCTTTAATATCCATAATCAATGGTATAAAGGTCACTAGAATAATGTTAATTTGTGCATAAAGTTTAGTAGTACAAACTACTTTCTCATTGTTCTTAGCCTAAGACTATCATTATTGTTTCTTATACATGGTTTAAAAAGTTTTAAAACTAGATTGATGCTACAAATATGATCTTAGTTTTTCTTAATATAGCTGACCTGAAGCAAAAGCTTGCTTATCTCAATGAAAATTTATCTTGTACCAAACCACACATCCACTATAAGCTATTAGGATCAACTGCAAGTGATCCATACTTTAACCACGAAAGATACCGGAACCTGAAGTAGCATAAAAGTGACTCCAAATCATTCAGAGTACAAACAATAATTCTATTTTCACCACAAACAAAAATTAGCAAAGTTAAAGATGGTGTGTTGTACCATAGATCCATGACTAGCAATCATGGTGCTAGAATGTTGTCTTTTTTCTAAATCCTAAATAATTAAACAGCTGGAAAATGTCCTTAAACTTCCATTTACTCTAGCTTCATTATCTCCGGTATTCTTCACTTTGTTCGTATCACTGCAATCGTTGTCCAGGAGCATACGTACAAGAAAAGTTTTTGACAATGTCTTGGTATACCGGAACTCCATAATATATACATAAGCTTTTCGCAATGTTCAAGTTAACTCAACAAAATTGAATATATATGGAAGCCAGAAGATAAATCAAATTTCAAGCAAGATAAGTGTGGATAAAGTTTAAATCAAATATGAATCGAATTATTTTCATAGAAAATTAGATCGGCGTTTAAATTAAATCATGTTGATCATGAGTCTAAAATCACATTTATGAAAGCACAGTATTAAGAGATCATTGAAATATAAACGACGAACATATCGATTGATTAAAATCAAAATTTAATCGAGAAATAGTTAAACCAAGAACAGATCACTAATAATAACTAAAATAAGATCGAAAATATATAATTATCTAACATGAAAAGAGAGAATCGAATCTATATGTTGTGGGAGATCGAAACCCTAGCTAAGAACATCTCTTCCAGTAGCTCTCGGAAAGGTTTTGGGCGACTGAAATAACGAAAGAGAAAATGAATATCTAGATCTACGATTTTGTCATATATCTAGGGTATTATTAGTATTTTAAAAATATATAATTATGAACACACGTGTGTCAGGACCCTATAATAAAGTTTTTGGACCACCGGTTAAACTAACTGTAGTGGGTGGACTAGTCACTAAACGGGTCATCCAGACAGGATTAATCAGTAATTCTTAGAAAAATACATAGGTCTCTATCTCTCTCTCACACACAGAAAAAGACTAGCTGCAATATATAGCTAGCTTCCTTCCTCCCCTCTCCTTAGCTCCATCTACACTACTTTTCTCTTTTTGCCCTCATTTTTGAATTTCAAATCAAAGTACTGAAGGAGTTTTCTTCTCATAGAAATCAAAATGGCGATCACTCGAAATCAAAAAGCATCTACAACACCCAGAACAAATCAGTTCAACTCTCATGGGAACTTTGTCGCTTCTGCTGGTAAGTTAACTAATATTGAATCCACTCTCTAAGTAATAGTGTATGGTTTTTCTTTTCATTTTGGTTTCTCTTAGTTTGGAGTGTAAAACCTAAACATGTATATTCTATCACAAAATGAACATACAAAATTTGAAGCGGAAGCAAAAGAAAGAGATTATAAATACCTCCAGCCATTGATCTTTAATCTTTGAGTTTGCCCTAATTTCTTCGTTGCTATGAACTTTGGTTCCAAACCCTCCTTCTCACTTTTAGATGGTGTATATGGGATGAGAATGGTTTTGGTGACCTTCTGTTCAGTTTTTCTATCTTTCTGTAAAACTAACCCTAGCCATCATAGAGCAGTTACCGATAGAAATAGAGTGAGGTGGTTTTTCTAAAGGTGGGAGAGAGTAGTGGGGCTAATGGAGGATAGTGGATCACATATCCTTTTTCCCCTTATTTTAGCCCATATGGGAAAAAAGCTAACATTCTCCCACTTGATCCATTTCACGAAAGATTCCATATACGGATCATGGCGATTAACCCTCTTTAAGAGCAAGAATTAATCTTCCATGTATCACAATATACTTAGTCTTTCACCACTCACACTTAACTTAATGAATAAACCATATGTTTACTCTAGGTCAAACTGTAATGATATTTCTCAACAAAATAACTAAAGTAAGTACATACATAAATTCCAAATGAGAAATAATCCAACTAAAATAAAAGCTTCAGAAAACCATAAAGAATGTACTACATTATAGGACCAAGTCTCATCCTTACTACGTGATCCTTGAATCCTTTAATATGCATGCCTTTAGTCAAGGGATCACTATCATCAATTCATTGCTAATGTGTTCAATGATCACTTTCTTTTCCTGCACACGTTCTTTTATGGCTAGATACTTTATGTCAATGTGTTTACTTCGACTTCCACTCTTATTATTCTTAGCCATAAAAACAGCAGCTGAATTGTCACAGTACATTCTTATTGGTCGGCTAATAGAGTCAACAACTCTTAGCCCAGATATGAAGCCTTTCAGCCATACACCATGTGAGGTAGCCTCAAAACAAGAAACGAACTCAGCCTCCATTGTAGAAGTGGCCGTCAAGGTCTGCTTGGCACTCTTCCAGGATATTGACCCATCAGCTAGCATGAACACGTATCTTGATGTGGATTTACGCGAATCATTGCAGCCTCCAAAGTCGAATCTGAGTAGCCTACCACTTCAAGACTGTTTGTTCTTCTATACATAAGCATGTAATCCTTAGTACCTTTAAGGTATCTTAACACTTTCTTCGCAGCCTTTCAGTGATCGATTCCTGGATTACTCTGATATCTTCCTAATACTCCAACGGCATATGAAATGTCGGGTGTGGTACAGACCTGAGCATACATAATGCTACCAACAGCTGAAGCATATGGAACGTTTTTCATTTGTTACCTTTCAATGTCATTCCTGGGGCATTGGTCCAAACTGAACCGATCGCCTTTTACAATGGGTGCTATACTTGGTGAACAATCTTTCATACCAAATCTTTCTAAGACTTTGTTGATATAGGATTCTTGAGACAAACTTAAAATGCCTCGAGATCTATCTCTATGGATCTGTATGCCAATGACATAAGACGCCTCACCCATATCTTTCATATCAAAGTTACTTGAAAGAAATTGTTTCACCTCATATAGTAATCCTTTATCATTGGTTGCGAGCAAAATATCATCCACATACAACACAAGGAAACACATCTTGATCCCACTGACCTTAAGGTATATACATTGATCCATAGCATTTTCTTCGAATCCAAATGAAGTAATGACTTTATGGAATTTCATATACCATTGTCGAGAAGCTTGTTTCAACCCGTATATGGATTTATTAAGCTTACAAACCAAATGTTCACGATCTTTAGAGGCGAATCCTTCAGGTTGTTTCATATAAACCTCTTCCTCTAAATCACCATTGAGAAATGCCGTTTTCACATCCATTTGATGTAGCTCTAAATCAAAATGAGCTACTAATGCCATCACCACTCGGAAAGAATATTTCTTTGATACAGGAGAAAAAAGTCTCTGTGTAATCGATTCCTTCCCTTTGAGTGAACCCTTTGGCAACGAGTCTAGCCTTATGTCTCTCGATGTTGCCATGCGAGTCTTTCTTTGTTTTAAAGACCCACTTGCATCCAATGGCTTCTACACCATCGGGCAACTCGGCGAGATCCCAAACTCCGTTGGATGCCATGGAGTCCATCTCATCATTCATGCCATTCATCCATAAGTCTGAATCTCTAGAATTTATGGCTTGTGAAAATGACATAGGATCATTATCGTCCCCAATGTTACAATCCGAATCTTGCAGATACACTAAATAGTCACTTGAAATAGTTGATTTTCTTGCTCTATTAGATCTCCTCAATGGAACTTGTTCATCCTCACGATGAACAATTTGTTCCTCATTACCATCATGATCTATTAGATTGTTGTCAACTTGTGGAACCTCAATGGTTGGCTGTCTAACATGCAATTTAGCTTGAGGTGCGTGAATAACAATCAACTTGTCACTTGAAACAGTAGGTGGAAGTTGATCAATATCCTTTTCAGGAACAATATCCTGAAATTGATCACTCCCACTAATCAAGTCATTCTCAAGAAATTTAGCATTTCTTGATTCCACAATTCTAGTGCTATGAGACGGACAATAGAATCTATAACCCTTAGACCTTTCAGCATATCCAATGAAATGCCCACTAATAGTCCTTGGGCCTAGCTTCTTCTCTTGTGGGTTGTACACTCTCACTTCAGACGGGCATCCTCAAATGCGTACATGTTGCAAACTCGGTTTCCATCCTTTGAATAACTCAAAAGGCGTCTTTGAGACGGCCTTGGAAGGAACCCGGTTTAATATGTACGATGCCGTCTTAAGAGCTTCTACCCATAAAAATGATGGAAGTTTTACTTCTCATACTTCTCACCATGTCCATTAAAGTTCGATTTCTTCTTTCTGCTACACCATTCTGGTCTGGAGAACCAGGCATAGTGTATTGGGCAACAATCCCATGCTCTTGAAGAAATTTTGCAAATAGACCTGGTGCTTGTCCGTTCTCGGTGTATCTACCATAGTACTCTCCACCTCTATCTGATCTCACAATCTTAATGTGCTTACTACATTGTTTCTCTGCTTCAACCTTAAACAATTTAAAGGCATCCAGAGCTTCGTCTTTGGAACGAAGTAAGTAAAGATACATATATTGTGATTAATCATCTATGAAGGTGATAAAGTATTTCGGATCATTAGCGTTCATGTCTGGACAACAAATGACCGTGTGTATGATCTCTAATAGGTTTGAACTTCTCTTGGCACCAATTTTGTGTTTGTTAGTTTGCTTTCCCTTAATGCAACCAACACACGTATCAAAATCAGTAAAGTCCAAAGTACCAAGTACCCCATCCTTTACCAATCTCTTAACTCTCTCAATGGAGATATGTCCCAATCTCCGGTGCCACAAAATTGAGGAGTCCTCATTCATAATACATCTTTTTAACCCAGAATTAACATGCATAGAACTTTCAGTGATATCATTTTGCAAATAAAGACGATATAAACCATCAGACAAAATACCATAACCAATAACTTCAGAATTTCTGAGAATACTAAAGCCAGAATTCGAAAAGTTAAAGGAAATTCCTAAAGGTACAAGTCTTGAAACTGAAATCAAGTTTCTAGTGAAACCTGGTACATAAAATGTCTTTTCTAAATGCGAAGTAAAACCACTACTTAAAATTAAACTGCATGTCCCAACAGCTTCCACATGTGAACTCATCTGACTACCTGAATAGATGTAGTGTTCACTTCCCATTGGTTTCCTTAGGTTTGTCATACCCTCCAAGGTATTCGAAACATGGATTGTAGTACCAGAATCAATCCACCATGTATTATGATTAATATTGACCATATTAGATTCATAAACAAACGCTAGAAAATTACCACCCTTTAATTCAGGAATGTCATAATTGACATCAGAAATATTTCCAGTTAAAATTGCTGCAAAGAAAAATATATACATGCTTATAAATAAAAATTTGAGACTTAAACTTAATCATGATTTACCAATGCAAGTCATGTATGAAAATATGAATCTAGTGACATAAAACTTGCCTGTGTGCTAGAGTCCTACTCAAATTAGATTCATAAACTACATGATGAAACTATTAAACCATATTCATTCTTTAATTCCTGTGGGTAGATTAAGGAACATAATTCAATATTTCACCCCAATCAATCATACAAATATAATAAAATTTCATGTGGGGATATTTCATCATATTACGTATGATTAATTACAAATTTATGTCTACTTTCCACATGTGATTTTTTAAGAAAATTTTAAATAACTAGAGATGCTGTGGCTACTCTCTAATTACTAAAATTATTAAATCACTTGACATAATATTTGTTTATGTACAATCCTAATGGTCATAATATATATAACTAATTATTTATAACCATTGCACATGTCAACAAATAATAATACAACAAATATTCTATAACAAAATTAATATGATTAAACATATTATAGTGACCGGAAAACTAGAAGGTCACATTCTAACGTTCGTTTTAATTTGAGGTCTGAATATATTTATTTCGTGTACTTAATGTTCCGTACTAGAATTCGCGGAACGAATTCAGCCAAACAATCTCCATAACTGTTAGCCCATTAACTACAATTAATTACTGGGCCCATTAAATCAAATCATGTTTATCACAAAAATAAGCAAGACCATGTGAGTGATCAAGAACATGGTTTTTAGGTCACGAGACGACTCGTACGAGTCATGTCAATAAATTTGTAACCGAGTCATATACCAAATCGTTTCTTCCAAAGCTAAGTCAAAGTCAATATCCAGTCAATATCCAATTCTTGACCAGAGTCAACCAAATCCTCAATAGAAAATGCGGAATTTATAGTAAAATTAAAAGGAATTGAGATTCGAACTAGGGTTTCACATGCCTACCAGTTATCCATTGTTCCACACTCTAATCTCATGAAATTGTAACTAACAATTCCATCAGATTTTCATGGATTGAAATTATTGAAACAGGAATAATCGATGGACAAAACAAACTGGATTCTACTAGTTGTACTCCATCTCGAGAACGCCGTATAAAACCCATCAGTGAATGAAACTATTGGAACGGAAAATTGAACGGGTTCCCACTTTTCATCATTAACTCAGTTTTAATATACATGCTATGGATTGATTCTTAAAACATTAATACCTTTCAAGGTTGGACAGATGTTATCATTATCAAGAGAGAGGTCAATGTTTAAGCAGGTCATTAATATAAGAATTCTTAAACATGTTATACTAAACTGAATCTTTTGGGATACATCAGGAGAATGTTAAAACGAAAGTTTGGAATAATTCTTCTGATGTATCATGTCAATGATAAAAACGAAAATTTTGGAACAATCCTTAAACATCCCAAATTACTTAATCAAGACAGAGGTTAATTAAACTCTGATACCAAATGTAAAACATAAACATGTATATTCTATCACAATATGAACATACAAAATTAGAAGCGGAAGCAAAAGAAAGAGATTATAAATACCTCCAGCCATTGATCTTTAATCTTTGAGTTTGCCCTAATTTTTTGGTTGCTATGAACTTTGGTTCCAAACCCTCCTTCTCACTTTTAGATGGTGTATATGGGATGAGAATGATTTTGGTGACCTTTTGTTCAGTTTTTCTATCTTTCTGTAAAACTAACCCTAGCCATCATAGAACAGTTACCGATAGATATAGACTGAGGTGGTTTTTCTAAAGGTGGAAGAGAGTAGTGGGGCTAATGGGGGCTAATGGATCACATATCATTTTTCCCCTTATTTTAGCCCATATGGAAAAAAGGCTAACATGGAGTACTGGAGGAATGGAGTTTAATTAAAAGCTGGAATATTTTGCTAGTTTGATGTCACCTTGCTATTTATTTTGAAGTAATTAAGGTACTGTTAGGATCTTAGAGAAATTAATCTGTATGAACTCTTGGTCATCTAGATAATGATGGAACTGATGAGATCGGTTGTAGACGGCCTAAATTCTTCCAGACAATGCTTAATGCCATAATTCAAGATGGAAATTTGGTAAGTATTAATTATTACTTAATGAACTAACTAGCTTCATCAATTTCATATGCAAATAATATGTATATCATATGAGTAATTTGTTCTTAATCATGCAGATTATCCCGCCAAAGTTTGTTGCGAAACATGGACCTGATTTATCTCATCATGCAACCCTCAAAGTTCCGGATGGTCTAACCTGGGATGTTAAGTTGGAGAGAGACTCAAATGGTGGCGATCCTGTTAGCTTTCAAATTGCTGGGTTAGTCCCATTTTTTGGGTACTACTCTATACGCGCTGGACATGTTTTGCTGTTCAAATACCATGGAGATTCTCAGTTCCAAGTTATAATAATGGACATAAGTGCTTCTGAAATTAAGTATCCTGCTGCTGCTGATAATACTAGTGACGATGACCACCGCCACGAAGGAGAACCCTCTGAAATCAAGAGCAGTGACGAAGAAGAAGAAGACGAAGATTATGTTCTTGCTTCCACTGGTATATATTTATGGTTATTGCTATTTTATTTTCTGCATGTTATTAATTATTCAGATAACTTTTGTAGTTTATATTGTTATTTGAGTTGGTAAAATGCATATGCATGCAGATGAATCTTCTGCATCGTCTTTGTCGTCATCATCAGAGGAAGAAGAAGTCAGAGTTGTTGAGAAGAACAAGAAAAAGCATAGTCGTTTGAAGACTAAAGATGAGGATAGTGCAATAAGAAGTACACGACAAAGAGCACTTGTTACCGGTGATGAGTTCTCGTCCGAAAATCCTCTTTTCACAATTGCTCTCCAACCAGCTTACGTCAAGCGAAAATACTTGGTGAGTTGACCTTACTTCAACATATAATCTTGTGCAAGGATGTTGATTAAGCATCAAAATATTCTTTAAATGAAATGGCTAATAGTTGACCAAGGTCAATAACTGTTGACCAGTAACCGGCCTGACTAGCCCTTAAGGGCTGCTCTATAGACTACCAGGAAGGCAGGAACAAAATGAACAACTTCGTCCTTAATTTAATGCTGCTCAATCGTTTGATTATTAAGTGCTTTACTTATGATATGTGTACAAATGTTGGTTCTGCAACAATGGAAAAACTAAACAGAAAAAAACTGTTAACGTTAGAGAAATTTCTGTATTAATAAAAACTCTGATGTAGATGCACACACACAAGGACAGAGCCACCTGCTCAGTAAATTGTCATTTACACAATAGTTCTCGGGTACTCCTCAATAATGAGAGATGATATACCCCAACCGAGAAGATGTGTCCAGGATAAAACTGCCCGTTATAACTAGTATAAGCACAATACTAGTCACCCTCTAGAACTTAACAGCAATTGATAGTGGAAGGGAAATAAACACACAATTTGCGCAAAA